>SNQJ01S0044234.1:13821-63760 GCA_010110895.2 Picea sitchensis
GTTCAAGTGCTATTTCTGTTGCTATTTCGTATATCATTTCTGTGTATTGCGAAGATTATGCTGGATATTTTACTGTTATTCTGTTATTTCTAGCATTTCGTTTCTGTTCTGCATATTTTATATATCTGGTATCTTGCACTCTCACTAAATATCACAACTACCCCATCAGAGTATTGAACATGCTTGCTGGAAGTGGGTTTTGGTTTGAGAAATGTCTCATTTATACTTGTTTGATTGAAAAATTCACTTTTGTCATTTAAAAAATGAATACTACAAACAAAATGTCACTGTTGACATTTATGATATACAAACTCCATATTAACAAACAAAATGAATACTACAAGAAAATGTCCATTTGAGAATTTCCCTAAGTCAACTTTACTAGGTCTGACATCTAAATCCTACATTACCTATGAAGGAAACTTCTTAAGAGTGGGACCCTGACTAGGGAGTCTAATCTACTTATACTGTGAAATTTATCCATAACATCTAATGATAGGAAATCTCTTAAGCATGTTAGGTTGGATTTGTTCTTATGGAAAAATACAAAAACCTCCCTGCTTTCATTGCTGAATGTTGTACTTGTCAATAAGTCATCAAAAGAAAGGCAATTTCATTTTAAACAACAAATAAGCCATAGGATCATATGCTAGGTGATAGATGCACTTTTGGAATTTGATTTGGTTTCTCTTCTCTTATCAATTTTCTTTCATTATGATACAGTGTATCATATCTTTTTGCCTAAGGATATGCAACAACTTTGGCATGGGGGAGGGTCAAAGAGACCCTTTTCAGGACTCTTTTCCAGACTCACATCAACATGTTCACCTTACAACCCTCCAGAACTAGACACAAAGGAGGAAATTAAAAAACAAGCACAAAACAAAGAAATTTCATGAAGTACAGGAAATTCCAGTACTAATCCTCCAGAAAACTCCAGCCTAAAAGATGAACTCTGATAATCTACAAGCTTCAAATACAAAGGCAATTGCATATGCTATGGGTATTGGTTAACCAATGGTAAAAGAAAAGGTAACATGGTATTGTTTATTTTCCTTTGATTATAAAACTACAATAGGTAAAAAATTGTATACTAGATCTTATGACCTTATTGTCAAAACCATGCGCTTAACTTTTTGTTACTTCCCTCATACCCATATGCTTAACCTTAATCAATTTCCTCACCACATAAGCACTTGAAAAGACATGGAGGGAAAAATCACATCAAATGTGTGAATATAGTTATGAACTGAAATGAGTATGCCCAGTAATGATGAACCATGACCTTAAACCAAGAACGTTCTTTACCCTTAGTAATCACGAATCTACCTCGTATCATGTTGCATGATTCAACATCAATTTTTCTGCTTAAAGGTCCAATCGCCTATCCCAAACAATAATTATGCTTTTTCTACCAAACATCCTGTTCCCATCATTATACTAATGGGCAAAAGTGAAATGGCTTATCTGGGTGGTGAAGCCATCCATATGAGCCTCACCTCATATTAAACTTCTTCACAACATATTTACTTAAACCCACCTTTCAAATTATCGATGCCATCACTGTTTTCCTTGCTATTACCCATTTTCCCCCATTTCAGAGCCTACTCTTCTCTGCAATAGCCGATACCAAACCCTTATGCTCACAGTTGACCAAAATCTTATGCTACAACCCGGTTTACACTCACAGTTTATAAGGATGGTTGTGAGTAGGCATGAACCGGTCTTCCAAATTTATAGGGAGACCGAGGAATTCCAACTATGTAGAGATAAGTATGCTAGAGCGGGTTGGATTCCATTTTTAGAAAAAATCACAGGTTGTCATGAGGGGGTATCTCATGCATTTATCCAAGGTTATGATGGAGATATTGTGCACATAGGAAACCTGCAGCTAAAAATCAATGAAGCAACTCTAAGGGAGGCTATGAGATTACCTAGCAGAGGAGAAAAGTATTTCAAAGGAGTAGGAATCAATAAGGGAATGTGACAAAGATCCCTGAAAGAAGACCATCAACACCCTGATTGGAAAAAGGGGATTTCTAGAAACTATATCTAGGAGGAATATCATCTAATGCTTGTCAGCCTCCAACGATTCCTCACTTGTGAAGGCAGGTATGTTGTAGCTTTCCTATATCACCTTAGGCTTTTGTTGAACTTTGAAGGAGGTGCTAAAATTGACTTTCCATACTTTTTATGGATGAACCTGAACAAGATGGTGAGAGGTTTCAAATCCTTATCTAAAACTTAGAAGATTAGTATGTATCATCAGGGTCTTATCAAAATCCTAGTTATACATGAAATCAGGAAGCAAGGGTTTAGTTGGAAAAACCTCATCACTCAACACCTTTTCACAGAAAATGAACCTATAGAGGAAGCCCAACCAACTCCAAATGACGATAAGGAACCTAAGAAGAAAAAGGGCAAGAAACACAAGATAGATCCATCATCCTCCAAAGAAGTGAGCCAAAAAGATAAAGCTAGGATGCAAAAAGACCGAAGATCTCATAACTCTTCAAGTAAACAAGTAGGGCCCTCTTCCTTAGTTAATAAGACTTTTAAAAGTCAAGAATCAAAAGATAAATCCAAATCAGTAGAAGAGATATCAACATTAGCACTTGAGGAGAAGGTTCATAAGTCAAAAACCTTGAGGAAAGAGAAGAGTAGCTCAAATCATAAAGGTGAAAAATCTATAGAACAACCTCATGTAGCCTTTCTACAGATAGAAAAGAGGAAGAGGAAACTTGTTAGCACTTCTGAGAAGAATAATCCATCACCCCCTTCTAAAATAACCACAAGGAGCATGACAAAGAAAGGAAAAGAAGTTGTCAATCCTCTTACACATGAAGACCCAATAGATTTTACCTCCTCTCCTTTGGACCTACCAGCCCAGGATGACATCCCTAGCTTAACTTAGGAGCAAGTTACTATTACTTTGTGTGGGATGAGAGAGGAAGTGGAGGAAAGAGAACACATCCAGTCGGAAACAATGGAGTCAATGAGGACCTTAACAAAATGACAGACGAAGAAGAATATTGAGGAGCTACAAAAGAAAAATCAGGAACTAAAACAAGAGGTGAATGAATACCAACTACTGGATAGGTATATCAAGAAGGAAAACAAGCAACTAAAGGAAACCAACCAACAAATCTAAGATGACAATGAAGAGACTTCTAATAATCTCAAAAATGTACTAAGACTCTTATGATACATTAGGGTCATAAAAAGGGAGTTGAAAGAAGAAGCCTCAACTATGAACATCATTGATCCACAGGAGTAAAGAGAAAGGAGTCTCAAGTTTTGTAAAATTTTGAGTATGTTTCAGTTGCATGAGGACATGCAATTATTTTGGCATGGGGGAATGTTAAGCCTCTAAATTGACATCCCCATTACCATATTATACTCCTCATTTATACCTGTTTGGCCTACCTAAGCTTGGATAAATGACAAAGAACACTATCTCCAGTCACTTATAAGGTCATGAGGTAAAGTATACTTGAATTCATGCATTTTGTGGTTTATTAAGCTAGGAGATTAAATATTTCATGTACTAAGGTTTAATTTTCCATATGTAGCCTTTGACCTTTGGACAAGTCCAACACTTCTATATCAGCCAAGCCATCTAGTACCAAGAGCACCTTCCATTCAGATCCGATACCCGCAGATCATTCACTGTCGCGATATGGTACCAATATCCACAGACTGTTTAGTATGATACCAACCAATTGTGTGTTGTTCGGATCCGATACTTTATACCGTATCTCACCTATCATGATCCAGTACCAACACATGAAACAAAGTATGCCAAGTTTAGCTCCAGATTGTACCTAAGATAATTGTTGAATGTTTATTAGATCATCAAAGTTTCTAGCAAGACTATGTTAAGCTATTTTGATTATTTCTTCATCCTCATACACTTCGTGTCATGAGGATGAAGCTTAAAATATGTAACCGAATGTATAAATTTGAAAATCACTAATCTGCTAAAGATTTCACCTCCTCATGTTTCACAACTGAGACTGTTTAAATAGTCATGGAAAGGATGGTGGAGGATATAGAGAGATACCATAACACAACATGTAAAGCAGTGTTGCATATTGTAGAACATATCTTGAGTTTGAAGTTCAATAGAAGAATGTCATTTATTCCCATGTCTTGATCATTTATGATTGAATGTGAGTTGAGTTGCTAGTATAGTCTAATTTCATGTTTTGAGATTTGAGTAAGAGTGACGTGTTTATTGAAGATCAACTTACTATAGACTCCAACCACTGACCTGTTGAAGCGACAAGGACCCACTACCCAACAAAGGTTATCCTTCTTAGAGACTAGTGTTAGCATTTGATTTCAGTAGTGTAATTGTTAGACTAGATGTAGCTTGATTTCTCAATTTAGTTCATCGTGTCTGATAGTTTCATATGTTAGTAGCATAGTTCATAAAATTGCTTAAGATATTTACTTACTCTGTTTTTGCATATGCCCTGTTTCTGTTTTTATGAATTGGATTTCTTTTAGTGGGCATAGACATTGGAAAAAATAGTCAAATATATTTGGAAAAGAGCTAGTGAAGTTCACAATAGATCATTGTGAGCCACAACATATCTAATATACTGGCTATTGAACTACCCATGTTATTCCTTGATGATTGATGTGTGATTTCCTTTTCAGAGTGTGATTGCATAATTAGCTTTCTGGGTCAGATAACAAAGTTGATCTGTCAAAGGAATCCATCCCATACTTGCCTGTGCCACAATGGAGTAGATAGCCTCTCTATAAAAGACAACCAAAGTGTGTTTTAGTTTGACATTTTTCTTTATTTCCAGCATGCATAATCCAGAATAGTTCTATACTCGTGACATTAGAATTACCTCTCTTACTGGTGTCTTGTAACTCTGTTGATTATGAATCCTGTATTGATAATTAATGTGTGTATTATACTAATCATATAAGCATCACAACACTTAACTTGATATGAAAATTTTCCACATGCTTTGAGATTGTCCTCAACCTCTTGAGCATCAATTAACATTTGCTGCAAGGTGACATTCCTCCTTTCTAGGAGAATAAGAGAAAAATATTGTTGGCCCTTGACCAAGTTTTGGGATATTCTTGGTCATTGTGACCTATTTTGGGACTTCGACAGCCCAATGAAGGAGGAGCGTAAGATGACATGGAGATCATGGGATATCGACCCACTTTTGGATCCTTTTTGGGTTTTGGGAAATATGTAACGGGAATGGGATGTCGTCCCATGGGTTTACCCATGTTTAGGCCTATTTTGTATGTATAAATAGAAGGATAGGCAATGTAAAAACGAGGGGGGGGGGAGAATAGTGCATAGATGTGATGTGAAAGTATGCTAAGTGAGAATAGAGTTTTTAAGTGCTTTGTGCATGAATGTAAGAGACTTGTAGAGCTAAGTGTAGGTCCTTGTAGTAGATTGTGGAGATCTTAGTACTGTAACACAAGGAAGAAGGATCTAGCGAGTTGCACAGATGTTCTGTCCTGTGCTGAGTAAGGGTTTTGATGGATTTGTGCTTGTAACCGATTGACTGAAGACAACAAATAAGAATATTTGGTGGACGTAGCCCGAGGGTGGGGGTGAACCACGTAAACATTGTGTTGTCTTGCTTTGTGCTTTGTCTCGATGTGCTTACATGTTATCTGTTAAGTGCTGTGATATGTTTAGATAGATCTACTCTTGCTTTGTGCTTATAATATATAAGAATACTAGATCTGATCAAGATAGTCATGCTTAGTGCTTGATATGCTCATTCTAATCCATTTATATATGCTAAGTGCTTAAAAACTGTAGATTAGTGTGAATGCTGCGAAGCTCTGTTTTATCAATGAAGTGAATAGTGATTGTATATTGAGGAACTGATGATGCTAAGTGCTCTATTAAGTTGTATAATCATAGATCAGTGTCCCAGCTAAGGTTGTAGACACCTGAGTCTTGCAACCACCCCTGCCTCTACCTTGGGTGAGACTTCATCTACTTCGCAGGTGTTGCCAAAAGGGCAGGTAGTTATGGCTTTGTTGGTGCATTGTTGTAGCACTGAACCCTGGGTCTTCCCTTGTGCCAAAAAATGGTTCCATTGCCGAGACATGAAATTGTGATCACTGGGAACTGAGAAAGAAGAATATTTGTGCCAAGATCTATCCTAAAACCCTGAAATCTATGTGCGTAGATATGTGCCCTAGTGCACAATATTCTACTTGACTTATAAATCTCTGTGCTAAAGAAAGAAGGTCAGATCTGAAAGAAAGAAGCCCGATATGAAGAAAAGAAGATCATATTTGAAGGAAAGAAGCAAGATCTGAATGCTTGGTGCTCTAAGAAAGATAAAAGTAAGAATTTTTGATTAAAAGAGGTAAGATCTGCAAGCTTTGTGCTTCGATAAAGGTAAAGATAGTGAAAATTTTTAGATCTGGAAGCTTTGTGCTCTATAGAAGTAAGATAAGTGGAAATTTTTGTTCCTAGAATATGGATCTATGTATATTTAATAGAGTCTATCCTAGTTTGAAAACTAGGGTATTAATAGATGAAAGAAGATTTGATATTAATAGATCTGACAAGAATAATGAAAGACATGTTATACCTATGCATAGAAAGTGTGTTTGGACTAAGAAATGGATGCAGGATCCTAGAAAGAATTTATTGCAGGTTAGATACCATGATCCTAGTGCGCAGTACAGAAGAAGTTGGGGATCATTTAAAAGAAAGAGAAGATTAACCCTATGTTACAGTTGCAGAAAACTGGGACATCTTGCTAAAGAATGCCCTAGGAGAAGGCCTAGTTGTCTTTGTTGCAAATCTCTAGACCATGAAGTGTTGGATTTCTCTAGAATGATTGCGAATCTTGAAAGTATGAACATAAGACAAGAAAACCCTAAGGTAGATCTAGAAACTAAGGCTATAGAAGAAACTCAAAAAGAATTAGAGAAGGTATTGCTATAGATGAAAGAAACCTTGAATGACCACCGAAATATTAGATTATCAGAGATCTTTAAAGAAAAGGAATGCCTTGAAGCAAGAATATGAGACTTTGACATTGAATGTGTTCTGGATGAGGAAACATAGGTGAATTTCATGATAGAGAGAACTTGGGAAGCTATCGGGAGACCTGCTATGACTCCCTCATTAGGAGGAATAGGGTTATTCTGAGGAAAACTAGTAAACCTATGTGGGAGGCTCGCTTAGATACCTATGACTGTTAAGGGAACTTCGACGAAGGAAGATTTTGAGATTATTATTTTTTTTGAAGACTGCGCCCCGTTTACCATGTTAATAGGAAAACCTTGGATTGACAGAGATCAAGCTAGACGAAAGAAAGAAGAAGAAGTCTTGGAGCAGAAGAAACAAGAGTTAAAAGTTTTCATGACTAGAAAGATCGCACAATTAATTGAAGAACAAGAGAACAAATCAAAGCTATTTGAAACTAGAGACCCTCATGTCTAATCTATAAGAACACTAAGAGACCCATAGAAGACTGAAGTACTTACTCTAGATAAAGAAAAGGTATTACCCCTGAATCCTCGGAAAAAATCTCAACAACGCTTATTAACTATGTTAAAAGAAGATAAGAATCAAAATGGAAAAAGACATAACGAGCCGAATCTCACTGGAAAGAAGGCTATAATGCTAAGTAAGAAGAGGGATAAGATTGAAAAGTTACAAAAGATTCTAGAAGGAACTTTGCAGAAAGAAAATTTGCAGAATTGGAGCTTTGCCGGGATATCATAACTGTGACACATGGCACTTCACCATGGCAAAGTAATATAGCCGTTGGTACTGATATATCTGTTCGACTCCCACTCCGAACAGGTTGAAAAGAATTTACAGCTCGACACGAAACCATTAGAACGTGATATAACAGATTGAAAAAGAGTTAATGAGGCTTCATATCCATTACAAGAAAACCATTGCTGAGTTGCCTACTTATCCCGTCGCGCCATGCCCAGAGAAAAATTTTGCTAACTGATAATTTGAGCCCCCAGACTAAGTGAATTGTATACAGTGGTCATTGCACTATTTCTGTTTGTTCTAGTGTTGTATCTAAGTTCACCATGACCCCAATAATTTTAATCCCGAGCGCCTATGTCTGATGAGCTCACCGCAGTTGAAGAATCAATAATGAAATTTCTCCTCGACTTGATGACTGAAAGAGTCATGTCAGAGAGAGGAGTGTCTACAGTTGTGCAAGCATATTCGATGAGAGGACTGCCAGCCTCACCGTCCACTGCTCGAGTTGGTCCATCCCGGCCAATAGATGAGAAACGAACTAAGCACAAAGATGATCTCACGAATGCCATGCTGATTCTGAGCTTTTTACCCACCTATCTACCACCTCTGAGCGACGCAATAAATTGAGATAGTGTGCCTAGATATTTTGAGTATGCTTTTTTCACTCCATACCTCCCGAAAGGGATACACGTAGTGTACACAGACCAATATAAGATCACAACATTGAATTTTAGCGACTTCAACCTCGACGACAGGAAGGTTTACAACATGCTTTCCCTACACAAGTATTTGACCAGAACCAAGGGAAAGAAATCGAAGATTGTACCCCAGTCATGGACCACGAACCTTGCGCAGTTCACACTTCTCAATGTCATGAAGATTCCTCACTTTGGTAGGCACCAAGAAGTGAACGCATGTGTCAAGTGGTTGATGTACTGCTACCATGGAGGATACTTGTGGTTGAACTGTCATATCACAGTGGATCTGACGTTGATCAATCAGATCACAGGTCTAAGCATGCAAGGCCCTAACCCACAGGATTTCTATCTTGGGAAAACCATGGATCGTGCTCTTGTGTATAATATTAAAGAGACCTACAGAGATGTCGAGAAAGGAATGTGAGGCTACAGGCTACAAGGTAGCCTCTATCCAGAGTGGTGCAGTGTGCCTAGCCTGCCAATTAATTGTAGGAAAGTTAGTTCCCAAGAACCGACCCACCCAAGTGAGTGGATTTGTAGTCAACCTCACAGGAAAGTGCGCGAAGGGCCTACAAATGAATTGGGTGAAGTACCTCGTAAACCAGCTAGAATTGGACTGTAGGGAAGAACAAGACCAAGGATATGAGTTCCACTTCAGATGGATTCTCATCTTGATCTCTTTTATCGCATGGGAGATGCCAGAAGGTGCGACCTTAGCAAACATCGAGCCCTTTGAACCTATGGCCACAAAGTCCAGTACACTATGGTACTCGAATGACATGAATAAACAGTGGCAATCAAATGCCATCTTCCACACTTATTACAACCAGTTGAAGGTATCCACACAGTCTGTGCCTCGCATCACACCCAATACTCTCCATAGGTTTCGACCTTTAATGAAATTCAATGCGGACTGCCATTTCATCTATATCACAGCACGCACTGATGAGAATAAACAACAATTGTAGTCATACTACAAGTTGATGGAGGATGACTTGGAAGAAATTACCAAGGAATGGTCGGAGGACCTCCTTGTCCTAGCGGACCCTGCGAAGATGTCTGATATAGACAGTCCAGAAACTGCACCGAATACAACCAGACCTAGCAAGATAAAGAGGACCAAAGAGGTCCATGATTTAGACATCGCATCCGTGAAGACCTCTTCCATCTCAGCAGAGCAAGGAGGATATGGAGGAGAGATAGATGGCGCAAAAGTTGAACAAAATAAAGGCGAGGTTACACTGCCTAGAGATGAGGAGGACCCCTCAAAGAAAAGGAAGGTTTCCCCACCAAAACCCTCATCCCGAAAGAAAGTGAAAGCAACCAGGACCAAATTTGACACCACCCTCACCTCAGACGACTTCGATTTCATTGTCGCAACACTGAACGATGCTTCGCTAGAGATAGCAGAGAAACAAGAAGCTAAGAAAGAGGAGGTGTTCAGTTGGATTAAGGATGAGCTCCAAGGGGTGACACATGCATTACATTCCAGCCGCGCAGTTTGTACTGCACCTCTGTCAGCAAAAACATTAGAACTAGGTGATGAGCTAGCTCAAATACACCGCATCGCTGATACAGTCAAAGCTCGCCTTCGACGAGCTCAGGAAGAGACAACAAAAGCCACCCAGTCTTTAGCACAAGTACAAAAATACCTTCAGGAGAAATGTAGTGCTTCAGAATGGGAAAATCTTTCTCTACAAGCGAAGTGGGATGAAGAAAAAACACAGTTACAGAAAAGCAAGGAACAATTGCTCACCGAGCAACTCAAAGTTAAGGAAATGGTCAATAGAGCACTTCTCTCTATGATAATTGTAGAAGTAAAAATCGAAGAGAGAGTTCCACAACAGGTGGCACAACTTGAAGTAGTGATCCAATAACTCCAACAATGCATAGTAGACTTGGAGCTTTGCACTGTGCCCGAGACCCCTCAAGATGTAAGAGACCTAAGGGAAGGAACTGCCCACAATGCAATTGACAGAATAAAATCTCTTGCCTTGGAGTGCAAGTAGCTGAGTAATCAGAGTGCCCAGACATATGAGAACCTCACTGAAACCCGGATTTATAGACACTGGAGTCGCAACTCCAGGAAGCGAAGCAACATGAAGATACACTACAGGCACAGCTGAAATCCCTGTTAGCCATAGAAAGAATGAAGAGGTCTCATGAGAAACACATCGCCCAACAACAGATCCATATGATTTAAAGCAGAGTGATGGAAGTTACTCAATGACTTCAGCCTGTGCAAGATAATTCATGCTAGTTGTTCACAGAGGTGGAGAGCCAAGGAGCAGAGCTAGAACAAGTTGCCACTGTAGTAGAACAACGCCTAGAAGAGCTAGTGAATGACACAATGAACTAGGAATTCACCGAGCAAGAGGTAGTAGAAAAGAAACAAGTCGAAGTAGCTCGATCTAAGCTCGAGGCATTTGAGTCAGAATTTCTCATATTAGAGTGACTCGGGACGAGTCACATGTGAGTGTTGGGGGCATGTTGGCCCTTCAACAAGTTTTGGGAGATTCTTGGTCATCGCGACCTATTTTGGGACTTTGACAGCCTGTTGAAGGAGGAGCATAAGATGAAGAGGAAATCATGGGATCTCGACCCACTTTTGGATCCTTTTTGGGTTTTGGGGAATATGTAACGGGAATGGGATGTCGGCCCATGGGTTTACCCATGTTTAGGCCTATTTTGTATGTATAAATAGAAGGATAGGAAATGTAGGAACGAGGGGGGGGGGAGAATAGTGCATATATGTGATGTGAATGTATTCTAAGTGTGAGTAGAGTCTGTAAGTACTTTGTGCATGACTGTAAGAGAATTGTAGAGCTAATTGCAGGTCCTTGTAGCAGATTGTGGAGAGCTTAGTACTGTAACACAAGGAAGAAGGATCTAGTGAGATGTGCAGATCTTCTGTCCTATGCAGAGTAAGGGTTTTGATGGATTTGTGCTTGTAACTGATTGACTAAAGACAATAAAGAAGAAGAGTTGGTGGACATATCCCCAAGGTGGGGGTGAACCACGTAAACACTGTGCTATCTTTCTTTGTACTTTGTCTTGATGTGATTACATGTTATTTGCTAAGTGTTGTGATATGTTTAGATAGATCTACTTCTTCTTTGTGATTATGATATATAATAATATTAGATCTGATCAAGATAGTCATGATTAGTGCTTGATATGCTCATTATGATCCATTTATTTATGCTAAGTGCTTAAATACTGTAGATTAGTGTGAATGCTGCGAAGCTCTGTTTTATCAGTGAAGTGAATAGTGATTGTATACTAAGGAACTGGCGGGGATAAGTGCTCTATTAAGTTGTATAATCATTGATTTGTGTCCTATCTAAGGTTGTAGACACCTGAGTCTTGCAACCACCCCTACCTATACCTCGGGTGAGACTTCATTTTCTTCGCAGGTGTTGACAAAAGGGTCGATAGTTAGGGCTTTGTTGGTGTGCTGTTTTAGCGTTGAAACCTAGGCCTACCCCTGTGCCAACAAATATGGATGAAGAGTTGTTACATAACAAAGTCTAGAAACAACTTCAGGAGGTCAGATATCTAAAGGCATGTTGCAATAAAAATTATAAAATATCCCATTGAAAATAGTAAGAGCTTCATCCTCCCCTCTTTTCAAATCATAAAACTCAATTAAGTATTGGTCAAGAGATTTTTTCTCTCCCCAGTACCTTGAAAATGCACAAAATAACTCAACCCATGAACCAATGGAATTATCCTCAATATTTTTAAACCACAAAGCAACATCTACAACCAAATATTTGGAAAATAACCTCATAACAAGATCCTCATGCATGATTTCCAAATTTTCAATGACATTTTAAAAATCTCCCAAATGATTCTCAGCTAGAATATGATCATCTCCAACAAAAAGAGGCAGATGTTCTAAAAGCATGGGAGGGTAAGGATGAAGAGTAGGTGGCAAATTTAAAGGTTTGAATTTTTTTTCTCTTTTTTTTGGACTGAACATTAGTAGGCTGAAAGTGAGGTTCAATGGATTGATTGAAAATTCCAACAGTGCTGGTAGAAGATGGTACTATGATCAATGAAGATGGTGAATTCTTTGTATCATTCACATGGTTATAGGGATTATCATGTTCATGAAGGATTTGAATACAAAAAATGTTCTCATATGTTTCAGATGAAGGACTAGGGTCAACATCAACTATGTAAGAATAATACAAATATTCTTCTTTTAAAGAGGGATATATAGTAGTGGGTTTATGGTCACTAGAATAAAAAAAGTAAAGTATGATTCTCCTGATATATGAAGGAAAGGACAAGAAATAACTGATAAAAAATCATATGATCTCTTGAAGGAAACTAATATATTGATACCTGGACTTCCTGTGTCTTCCTTCCATCTTCTGTTTGAGATCATTCCTTAGTGGAGTCCTATAATTTGATTTGAATCAAAAACAAGTTCTTAAAATGTGTGCAGTCACAATGGTAAAAAAATGCATTCTTTTCCGTCACTAATCCTTCCTCACCATTAAGAACTAGTAGTAATCTGTTTTGTACAACCTAGGGAAGATCTTCAAATTCAACCCTGACAATGGAACCAAAAATGTTAGCACTATAATTCAAACCTAGAATGTTGTAGGTGTAATCCTAGTACCCATCATAATATAAATGGATTGAATGGTTTGATTAGGTGGATAAACAAGACTGGGAAAGAAAGGGAGAGCGAAACAAACTGTCTGCAGAGACAGTCCATTGGGCATGGAGTCATAACATCCTACAGATCAAAGGAAATAAAACAATATACTAGAAAAAAGGGATATATAATGATGAATAAAAGCATGATGAATATGACCAAAGGAAGAGAATCCATTGTAGAAATATCCTTTATGAAAACAAGTTAAATATTGCTTAAATAATAAACAATGATTTAATGGGAAAGCGACAAAAGATCTGTTGTTTTTCATGATTCCATCAATCAATGGTAGATATGATCCTCAAAACCTGCAATATGTTCAAGAAAGAATATAAAAAAGAAATGGGAAAACAAAGAAGACAATCTGATAATAGCTCTCATGAATCTTTAATGGCAAAAAATGTCATTACAAGCAGACCCTCATGCTTATAAATGAGCAACTAAACTGTTCCTCTAGATCTCTCCTCTTTTGGATCATGAATCCAACCCTTTCCTTATGAAAATCCATTTCATTTATAGTGAATGATATCTATATACCCTAAGAAGTTCAAAACCAAGGAGCTACATAGGATCCTCCTCCATTTAGGAGTCTTGTTACAAAAGATTCCAACAAAAACCTAACAAATTCCTATTTTTTTGGATCTAGTCTATTGTGATAAATTCCTTTTGAAACAGGTTATGTTTCTTGATATGGAGATGGAACACATGTCCCTCATGTCCAAATAACTCCTAGGAGACCATTAAAACCTTCCCTGACAATTTTAAGCCTTCCCATAGCTTGAATTTTTCAAACTGTTAGAGTTCGCAATGCCTTTGACAACATGTGCTGCGAACTTTCGTATAGGTCATGTTTTTATTTTTTCTCCAAAAATACGAAATGGGTCGGGCTTATTTTTTGTCAGAAAGTCAAAAAAATCATATTTTTGCTCCACAACAAATTTCATAGGAACCTATATTTTTATCCAAAATTTATGAAGAAACCAATCCTCTGTTGTGTGCTAATACTTACAAATTTTCATAAATTACCAGTTTGCAGTGCTAGTGAGTCTAGGCACTGCGAACTTTCCTGTAGCATCCTGATTCAATTTTCCAATGATTTAACATATCAAAACTCATACCATGTGTCCTAATATGATGAAAAAATTCACTACCTTGATATATGACTCGAGGAAAACACCAAAATTTTCTAATTATGGTTTACAACTCATAGCCATCACCAAAAAGTTATACATGCATATAACATAAAGTTTGACCAAAAATTGATGTTGGATTTTTGTAAGATCAATGTCTTTATCTTTTATTTTTGGAGATTCTTCTTGTGTTTTTGACTATCCATAAATACTATTGGAAGAATACTTTCTGCAATTTGTTATGATAGCTAGGTGTGTGAAAACAGAGTACATAGGAAATTAGAGTTTAAATGACAAAAATGTTTTCTAAAGCTCTCCTTGCCAAATCTTTACATACACCTCTTTATGCACATCAAGGGTATGAGATAGAGTACTCTTAAAATAGGAGGGATAATGGAACAACCACCGATATTGGTAATGAAAGGGAGACAATTGAATCTTTCTTTGCTAAAACCGGGTTTCAACAACATAAATGTTAGTTTGCAGCACCAATGATGTATGCGGTTTTAAGATTGGTTCTACAAATGATTGACCATATACCTAATGTTTTATAGGGGTCTCATTCAATGGGTTAATACTGAACTTCAAATTTATGTAGAGTATGAAGGTTTAAACAGTTCACAACACCAGTCTGCAGTGCCAATTCCCAACACCAGATTCAAACTCAAAATGCACAATTTAAGAAGACTATTAGAATATCTGTGAGATAATCCCTAAAAAAGTTGGTTAAATGAAGGTGTTGAAAACAATCAAATCCCCTTTGACACATTTCTTAACTGCAATGCTGACAAATGAATGATTGAGGCACTCATGAGTATGCTGGAAACTCTCCTGGTGAGTTGGAAGAAAATACATCTGACTTTGACTTGACATCTAAATGGTTGGATGGTGACAAAGGAAAAATTGTGTACAACTTGGAGGCATGACATGTCATGGTGATGATTTTAATATCAAGAGTGTGACTCATAAGGACCATTTAACAACATAAATGTCAGTTTGCAGCACCAATGATGTATGCAGTTTTAAGATTGGTTCTACAAATGATTGACCATATCCCTAATGTTTTATAGGGGTCTCATTCAATGGGTTAATACTAAACTTCAAATTTATGTAGAGTATGAAGGTTTAAATAGTTCACAACACCAGTCTGCAGTGCCAATTCCCAACACCAGATTCAAACTCAAAATGCACAATTTAAGGAGACTGTTAGAATATCTGTGAGATAATCCCTGAAAAAGTTGGTTAAATGAAGGTGTTGAAAACAATCAAATCCCCTTTGACACATTTCTTAACTGAAATGCCAAGAAATAAATGATTGAGGCACTCATGAGTACGCTGGAAACTCTCTTGGTGAGTTGGAAGAAAATACATTTGACTTTGACTTGACATCTAAATGGTTGGATGGTGACAAAGGAAAAATTGTGTACAACTTGGAGGCATGACATGTCATGGTGATGATTTTAATATCAAGAGTGTGACTCATAAGGACCATTTAACCTTGTGATGCAGGAGAATCTCAAGCAAGCACAAGAGGAGGACAGTTGGATATGAACCAACGCACAGTTTGAAGATATTTTGAATTTCAAAAGGATGACACATTAATGTAATATCTGGAGAGACATAAGTGCTGTTAAATGTTTTGGGAATTGTATCGCATATATTGAGCAATTTCTCTCATCTGTCGGTTGTAGACAATTAATGTAATCAATGTAAAGTAGTTGTAGAGATTTTAATTCGATAAGATAGCTTAGAGCCATAGGAGGGAAAACTCAAGAAAGCTCCCTCGTAGATGTATTGTATGATTATTATTATTCTCATTGTAAGAGTAGTATATGAAGAGCAAGACAACATAGGAGAGCAGAGAAGAATATAAACTGTAGAAGTTTTATAAGAAGATAGTTGTTTCTATAGAACCCATGTACAAAAGAACTTGAGTTAATATTAGAATGCTTTGACTCAAATTCATTGTGTTGTTATGGTTATTGTTCACATATATTGAATGGTATGTTTACCGTTTTCTTATATACTTTGTTATGAATTTGTTTCAATGCTTTATGTGTATGATTTCATGTTGAATGTATGAATTATGTGAGGGGGAGAGTATGATTTTCAATTGTGTCTCTTCCTGAGAATTCCTACAAGGAGTGCAGTGAAGGCTCGCAAGGAGTGCATTGATGAGATTATGAGTTTTACCTCAGAAAATCTCAAGAGAGATAGATTTGTCCTCATACCAACAAAAGTCCAGGTATACCACAGATCCGTGCAAGGTGTGTGTAGGCCAGGTTGAAGTCTAAAACTTTTCCAACCCAGTGAGTGGTTGAAGGATTTCTGTCGCAAGGAGTGCGTAGATTTGGAGTGTTTGGTAAATAGGAGACTATCGTGAGGGCCGCAAGGAGTGCATGCAAGAATCCCTTAGAATCCTTGAGTTTGCAGCAAGAATCAAGCTCAGGAGGGATAGAGACTTGGAAAGTTCCAAGGAAGGACGAGGGTGAAATTCACCTCATAGAAACCAAGCTCAAAAGGAGAGACGCCAAGTTATTTGGCCAAGAATATTTAAGAACCTGAACGGACGGTTGAAATTCTGTAAGGGAGAAACAATGATTTTCCATGGACTATTGGATCTAGTAGATCAGTGGAAGGGTTTAGACCAAGTGTATTTCAACACTCGCAAGCCCAGGAGGGATTGCAGCTGTTAGATCCCAAGGAACGTGAGCCATCAATTGGATGCTCTGAAATTTTGACATTTCAGGATTCAAAAGTGTGGAGGAAGATGTTTTGGGAATCCCCAATACACGAAATCTTGACGTGATCTAGACCATCATATATTAGGAGGTTCAGGACCATTGATCCGTAGCAAGGAAGTCATGAGTTCGGACTTCAAGGAAAAGGAGAAGAGTCACATTGCAAACTCATGAGTTGTGAAATCATGACGCGCTCAAAGGAGAGGCCCCATGATTTAACTGGAGGTCGTATGGTGAAGGCATAAGGGAGGAGATAGGAACCATTAGTCCATTTCTAGGTTTCAGAATTGGAAGAGTCGGGGTGACTCGCAGAAGGAATCCCAAAATCACAAAATGCGAAGTCGTGAACTGAAGATCCCTTTGGGTTAAGTTAGTGGTCACATCGATGGTCACGGGGAGTGGAGGTGCACACCTAGTCCTTGTTTGCGCAGGTGTAACTTATAGAAGGACCTGTGGTTTTATATGCATTGAAGGTTCTAGAGGAACTAAGGAGCCGTTTCAGCTCAAGGGAATAGGAATATCCAAAGACTAAGAGGTCAAGAAAACCCTATTGAGGTGGGGGTACTACGTCAGGTGGTATCAAAGCCAACAAATCTTGTTTTCTGTAAAGGGAAGACAAAGGACAATTGTGATTTGAATTATTCTTGGACAGATTGAAACAATACCACCAAGGAGACGTCAGGAGATACCCATGCCCGATCCAGCCATGGAAAGGGAAATGAAATAACTTCATGATCGATTGGATGCTATGGATACAACAAAAAGATGAGCACCTGATACTAGAGATGTCAGCGAGGCTGAAAGAGAAAGTGAAGCTGGAGCCAAAGAAGAAGTTGTAGCCAAAGATGCTGCAGAAGAAAGTTTATTCAAAGTTGTTGCAAGAATAGGGGCCAAAGAAAAAATGAACATCCTGATGTATGAAGGAAACTTAGACGTTGAGGAGCTGCTAGATTGGTTTAGTGATCTGGATAAATACTTTGACTATGAGGATATCAAAGAAGATAAGAAAGTAAATAACACAGTCACTAGACTGAAAGGGCATGCAACACTATGGTGGGATCAACTGTAGGTTGATAGGAATTGCAAAGGCAAACAAAGAATTACAAGCTGGGACTGGATGGTAGTGAATATGAAAGCCAAATTCATACCCAGATATTACCAAATTAATCTGTTCCGAATAATGTAGAATTTAAGATAGAAAGGGATGACAGTGAAGGAATACACTGAGGAATTTTACAGAATTAACATCATAGATGGTCATCGTGAGAGTGATGATGAAAAAGTCGCCAGATACATGAATGGCCTGAGATATGAGATTCAAGATGAGATGAGCATGGTGACAATCAGGAATGTGGAATATGCTTATCAAATTGCTTCAAAGGCATAAATAAATTTGGCCTGAAAGTAAGGTTAAAGGGGTAGAGGTAGAAGTCAGAGCAGAGGAAAAGAAATTACCCATGACAGAGTAAAAAATCCCAAGGATGAAGAAAATAAACCTCACAACCACCCAAAAAGGGGAGGAAGCTCACAAGGAGGACAATATGATGATAGGAACACATTTCCTCGAGAAAGAGGAAGACGAAGAGGAAGAGGAGGTGATATAAAGTGTTTTATTTGTGGAAAGATCAGACACAAATATTTTGAATGTCCCGATAGAAAAAGAGATGGAGGAGGCGAAGCTCACATTTCAGAAGTGCAAAGGAAAAATGTTGAGGTAGAAGATGCAGAAGGTGGAAGATCCTTTATGATGAGGAAAATTCTCTTGAAGCTAGAGAAAGAGATGGAGAATCCGGTCCAGAGGAGAAATTTATTTAGGACTACTTGCAAGACCAAGGATAGGGTATGCAAGTTGATAGTTGATAGTGGAAGCATGGATAATCTAGTATCCACAAAAATGGTGGAAAATATGGAATTGGAGACAATTGCACATCCGATCTTATATAAAGTCTCGTGGTTGCAAAAAGGACATTAGGTAACATTCACTACACAATGTTTAGTTCAAGTTAAGATAGGGGGATATAGAGATGAGATCTTATGTGATTTTATTCCCATGGATGTCTATCATATTTTGTTGGGGAGGTTGTGGAAATATGACAGAAATGTTATTCATGATGGAAGAAGGAACACATACACCTTGGAAAAGAATGGTAGGACACATATGTTGCAACCAATTGAGGACAAGAAGGTGAAAGAAGAAAGAAGAAATACTATACTTCTCATGAGTGGGAAGGAACTTCTGGATGAAGTCAAGAAAGATGGAGAAATTCAGTTTGTGGTGGTGAGAAAACCTAGATTCATCTTGACCAGTACCTCAATAGATGATGTACCCGAGGAGATTCAAGAATTGCTGAAGAATTTTTTTGATATAGTGGTGGACGATTTACCTTGTTCGTTGCTTCCCATCAGGAGTATAATCTATCACATTGACCTTATACCAGGAGCAAGTTTACCAAACAAAGTAGCGTACAGATTGACACCGCATGAGAATGAAGAGGTCAAGAAGCAAGTCCAGGATTTGATGGACAAAGGGTTGATCAGAGAAAGCTTGAGTCCATGCATTGTGCCAACAATGTTAAGTTCGAAAAAGGATGGTGTATGGAGGATGTGTATAGACTCGAGGGATATAAATAAAATCACCATCAAGTATAGATTTCCTTTACCGAGGATGGATGACTTGATGGATTGCTTGAGTGGAGAATTTTTTTTTTCAAAAATTGATTTGAAAAGAAGATATCATCAGATTAGAATGAGGGAAGGTGATAAATGGAAGACAACATTCAAGACGAATGAAGGGATGTATGAATGGATTGTCATGCTGTTTGGTTTGACGAATGCACCAAGTACTTTTATGAGATTGATGATCGAAGTCTTGAAATATTTCATTGGAAAGTTTGTAATTGTATATATTGATGATATATTGATATTCAGTAAGACTGAGGAATAACATTTGAGACATTTAACTCTAGTGATGAGGAGGTTGCAGCAAGAGAAATTTCTGATAAATCTGAAGAAGTCATCTTTCATGAAGACAAAACTTATTTATTTAGGTTTTGTGATCTCTTCAAAGGAGCTGAAGATGGATCCTGAAAAGGTAAGAGCAATCAAAGAGTGGTCGTCGCCAAGGAATATCTTTGAAGTTAGAAGCTTCCATGGACTAGCCAGTTTTTACAGGAAGTTCATCCAGAATTTTAGTGGAATTTGTGCATCAATGATGGACATGGTTAAGAAAATACATAAATCTTTTCATTGGACAGAGGAAGCGGAGAAGAGTTTCATATTGTTAAAGGAGAATATAACTGGACAACCAGTTTTGGTTCTGCCAGATTTCAGTAAGATATTTCAAGTGAGATGTGATACAAGTGGATTTGCGATTGGAGCAGTCTTAAGTCAAGAAAATAGAACAATTGCATACTTTAGTGAGAAGATGAATGATGACAAAAGGAATTATTCCACGTATGTTAAAGAGTTTTATGCAGTCATACAAGGACTGAAGAAATGGAGGCACTACATGGTTCCGAAAGAGTTCGTTTTGTATAGCGACAACCAGGCCTTACAGTTTGTAACCAAATAGAAAAAAGTAAACCAGAAACATGAAAAATGGGTTGAGTTCATGCATAACTTTACTTTTGTTATAAATCACATTTCTGGAAATGATAACAAGGTTTCTGATTCATTGAGTAGGAAATGTTTGATTCTACAGGAGTTTCAAGTGAAGACCTTAGGTTTTGATAGCCTTAAGGAAATGTACTGAGATGATTCAAATTTTAAGGATGCTTATGAAGCATGTGAGAATCCTGTTCCAAGAGACAAAAGCCAATGTATTGAATATTTAATTCAGGATGGATTGTTATTCAAATAAAATTTGTTGTGTATCCCGAAGAGTTCTATGAGAGAAAACCTTTTGAAGGAAAAACACAGTGGAGGATTTACTGGAAATTTTGGCCATCATAAAAAATTTCCACAACTGAACAGTCTATATTATTGGCCAAGGATGAGGATGTATGTCAAGAATTTTGTCAACAGGTGTAGAATTTTCCAGCACGCAAAGGGGAAAAGACAGAATACAGGGTTGTATCAATTGTTGCCAATACCAGAGAGGCCGTGGGATGTGGTAATCATGGATTTTGTGTTAGGACTGTCGAGGAAACAAAGATTTTGTGATTACATATTCGTAGTAGTCGACAGATTCTAAAAAATTGCACATTTCATTCCATGCCAAAAAACCAGTAATGCAACACACATTGCAAACCTGTTTTTCAAAGAAGTTGTTCAACTTCATGGTTTACCCAAGAGTTTTTGTTAAGCCCTAATATTGGTTCATTACCCCTTAATTAGGGCATATTACATTAGTAATGTTATTTTATTTATGTCGGATTTATTCCATTGGTTTTAATTATACCTCCTAGTCTCCTATATATACCAAGGAGACATTTTTATTTGGAGTCATCATGTACTTGAACATTTATGTGGGGTAAAAGGAGGTTTCCCCCTAGAAGAGGCTTATTATATGAAATTATCTCTTTTTCAAGGCGTTGAGTACTTATTCTGAGGTTTTTCTATGCTATATTGATATTTGGTTCTTAACATATGGTATCCAAGCTCGAGGTCTTGGGGTTTCGCTGCTACATCTGAGCCACCTTGGAAATTTTTCTACAATTTTTTTTCTACAATGTTTCAGAATAAACGGCTTGGAGGATATTTATGAGACAAATCAAGGTACATTGGGTTAAAATGTCATCTCCCGAGGCCTTACACTTTTGGAGATACAGCCTGTGCAAGATAGGGTTCTGGAATCGTCCTGAACTGAGTCATTGTGGAATTTTTGCTATAAATTTTTTTATGTAATGTTTCAGACCCTGAAATCTGGAGGATATTCACAGAAATTAGTAAGCTATCTGTGGTAAAAATTTCATCTTTTGGGTCATCTTACATTTGTAGATACACCCTTTAGAAGATAGGGTATCTGACTAGTCCTATTGACTAGTCTCAAGAAGGTGTTCCAGGTAAAACAATCATAACTTCTTCCTAGAGTATCCAAATAGAGTATCAAATAGTGGACAGTCTGTAGTATTTTGGGTATGAGTTTCAGAATTTTATATCAATTATTTTATGCGGGGCACACTATACAAGTGATATATCTTGGAAAGGCCAAAAATCAGCAAGTTGTGGGGAAGTTACCGTAAATTCCACTTGGCACATTCAATTTTGATCAGACCTATGGAATTGTAGAGAAGAAATATCAGATAACTACATAAAATAATTTTTGATACCCAGAAGGGCCAAAACGTGGGAGATACAACAGAAGAAATATTGTCTAGCAGAACCACCTTAAAATCAAGGTTCAAAAGTGATACTTGGCCAACATGCCACCCAAAAAGGGAAATTCTACACCAAATAAGCCTCTAGACAATCCTACTTGGACTCTTGATGAAGGTGAAGAAATGCGTAGGGACATAAATGATTTACAAAAGAATACAATAACAAAATATGAACGACAAGAGGTGATGGATTCAACATAAGCTAAGTTGGAGGGAATAAATACTAAGATGGATGGTTTAAAAGAGAATCATGGAAGTATTGAAAAATTTTAAAACAAAGAAGACGCGAAGGAGTGAAAATGCATCCCATGAAATTCATGATGAGGACACAAGGAGGAATTGAATCAAGAATGGATAAACTCCAACTTTGGGTTGAAGACAATACGTTCCTAAGATCGGTATGAGGAAGTTTGATGGCGAGACCCAATC
Organism: Picea sitchensis; assembly: GCA_010110895.2. Taxonomy (NCBI): domain Eukaryota; kingdom Viridiplantae; phylum Streptophyta; class Pinopsida; order Pinales; family Pinaceae; genus Picea; species Picea sitchensis. The sequence continues at coordinate 36,554 of SNQJ01S0044234.1, forward strand.
ACATGGATACCACTTCAGATGGAGCAATTCTTTAGTCTACATAATGTACCACATACACAAAGGTACAAGTGCTTCTTTATATTTAGAACCAATCAATTTGTATGGTATCGATGGCTTTGGTTCTGCATGAAATCTTTCGTCGCTTGGAAAATTTTCATGGAATTAATGATAGCACACTATGAGGATTACAAGGTGTGAAATACCTTCTTTAGCCGATTGATAAATCTCTCTCAAACAAAAGGTTCGATTCACAGAGCACATTGAGAACTTCAAGATTGAATATAAAAGTGAAAATGAATATTCTAGTGTACTTGATTAATGTATTCATAGGAACTTTAAAGGATAACGATTGAACATGAGGTTCTCCTTTGGGAACCCAAATCATTGGAGAATGCATTTAAGGTGTGAAATGTTGAAAGTAAAAATAAAACTATGGCTACTAGAAGGAACTAACCTAACATCTATAGAGAGAAAAAAATGATCCTTCTTATAAAACACCTCAACCTACAAGGTTGACACTTGAATTGGAGGAAAGAAAAGAAAAGGTTTATGATTAATTGTGACAACAAATGCAGGTAAAGGGACACAAGTGCGGTGGAGAATTATTATACATAGATTGTTGGGAAGAACAACAAGAACAAGAACCATCAGATGAAAACATAGAAGCAATTTAATTTGAAGAGTTGACTCCCACAGTATATGGTGCAATGCATTGGTTGGAATTAACACTCATAGTATAAGATGGAAGGATACATCAAAAGAAAAGGTAATAGTCTAATTGATTAACAGGTAGTACTCATAATTTCATTCTAGCCTCAAATTAACCAAAGCTCTCAATTGGTTTGTATATCTAGCACCAGAGTTTCAGTAATGATTTGGGATGGAGGAACTATCAATTTCTGAGGGGAGAAAATCTGATAAGATGGAAATACTTACTATGGGGAATATGTAATGAATAGTCAATGATTTCTATACCCATGAGTGAAAGGTGCGGATGTTGTACTAGGAGTCCAATGGTTACAATCATTAGGAACAATGGATTTTAATTTTCAAGATCTTTTCGTGAAATTTTCATTGGAAGGAAAGAAATTGAGGTGAGAGGTATCCTGAAACCAGGTAAGGTGATAACATCTAATGACATGACAAAATTATTGAAAAGGGCATCAGTAGTTATTGCACAACTATTCTCACTAGATGTTCAAAATCTAAGCCATTTATTCCTCAATATCTCCAAAGGGATCATTGATAAACATTCCAAGTATTTGAAAGATATTCCCAAAGGTCTTCCACCCACTTTCGAAATCATGATCATGAAATTCACTAATTAGAGTGTTCCTCCTAACATCATTACCATCGGTCTATATACCTTGAAAGAGAGTGAAATTGACATGGTTGAAGAAATGTTAGAGGTTGGAATTATTATACCTAATAGAAGTTCTTACCTACGCACCGATTAGTAGTAATTATTCGAAAGATATCTCATGGCGTGTAGCTCGGATTATAGAGATCAACAAGATCATAATAGAGATAAGTTTCCCATTCGAGTCATTGATGAATTGTTAGACGAAATACATGGAGAGCAATTTATTTCACAAATTTGGATCTCCTTTCAAGGTATCATCATATTAGAATGAAGGAGAAGATATCTAAAAACATCATTGAACTCATGAAGGCCATTATGAGATTTTTGGTCATGCCTTTTAATATACAAATGCCTTCCACATTCCAAGGGTTGATGAATTTCATTTTTCAAGCTCTTCCTTAATTTGTGTTAGTATTTTTGATGATATACTAATCTATAGGGTCTTGGGAGGATCATGTGAAACATGTTGACAAAGTGCTACAACTACTAAGGAGCAACAACTATATACCAAAACCATCCAAATGTTTTCTTTGGGGTGAAAGAATGTGAAGTATTTGGGTATATTATCTCATGGAAGATGAGGTGAACCCTAACAGATTAAAGACCATGATGGGTGGCGATTCCCAAAACATTGAAGTATATTTAAGAGAGTTTTGGGTTTGATAGGTTACTCTTTACCAGTTTGTTGACACTATGGAATAACAACACCAACTGTGTGCAGACCTAACGGCAGGATGCATTTTCCTTAGACTCGACAACTAAATATTTTGAGAACAACTTAAAGGGTGATGTGCAAAGCTCTTGTCTTAACCACTCGAGACTTCACAAAGCAATTGTGTGGAATGTGATGCCTTAGGAAATGGAATTGGTGCTATCCCTAATGCAAGAAGGAAAGACCCATGGATTTGAAAGTCTACCACTCAAGGAAAGGACTTGCTGAAACCCATTTATGAAAGGAAATGATGGAAATACTACATGCATTGAAAATGGCATCTTACCTAATAGGTAGGCGCTTCAAGGTCAAAAGCGAGATCATGATGATCTTAAATACTTCTTGGAACTAAGACTATCTTTAGAACAACAAAATGGGTAACCAAAGACCTTGGTTGCAAATTTTGAAATACGTCTATAAAAGGGAAACAAATGTTGTGGCAGTGCACTCTAGAAAGGATGAAGAAGAATATTTGAGGCCTTTCTCTATGCTATCTCGATCATGAAACCCAATTGGATAATAGAAACAGGGGATGAATGGAGGAATGGCAATTGTGGAACAGAACAAAGTTAAATGATTCAGCCATAGATCATGGTGGAAAAATGATTCACTATTTTACAAAGATCGCTTATATTTATTGTAAGAACTCCCAACTCAAACGAAATCTACTATTGGAATTACACACCTATCCAATAGGAGGGAACTCGGGATTTTTGAAAAACTACTATAGAGTCAAGAAGGATTTTTTTTTTTGGGATGGCCTTAAAAGCGATGTTCAAAGGTTTGTGAGAATGTTTGGGTTTGTAGCCAGAAATAAAGGTGGAAACAATTAATACCCAGTCTTTTCTGACCATTAGCCATCCAAAGTTAGCATTGGGAGGAGGTTCCATGGATTTCATCCCAGAGTTCTGAAGTCGGGAAAGAGTGTCATCATGGTGATTTGGTGGCCAGTTGACCAAGTACACACACTTTTGTGCACTCTCATCCCTTCAAAGCTAGTACAATTACCCATAGCATTCCGCGAGGAGGCGTTCAAAAGCTACATGGCAAAGATTATTCTAAGTGACAGAAATCCCATATTCTTTGGATTTTGGACATAGTGTTTTCTTGTTGGAGTGCTTGAATTGGCTCATGGCTCGTCCTATCATCCTCAACCCGATGGACAAACCGAGATAGTGAACAAATGTTGCAACCGTTTCTTTGTATCTAATAAACAAATACAATGGTTCAAATGGTTACCCTTGGTAGAATGTTGTATGCTCATCTTTGCAACAAAGCCAAGCACCTGCATTATGGCACTCTGTAAATTTTCACCTCCTTCATCACTTCTTCAAAATACAAAATCAGGTTCAAAGCAATGGAAGATCACATTGGCGATCAACAACAAGTTCTCCAAATCTTAAAAAGACAACCTGACCATGGCACCAAAATGTAAGAAGCAACAAGCGGATCAACATCATAGTGAAAATTTTGAAGTAAGGTTGGTGTTTTAAGACTGCAACAACCATACAAGCAGATTTCCCTCAAGCAATCAGGATAATAAATTATCACCAAGTACTATGTCCTTATAAGGTGTTGCAAAGATTGTTTTCATGGCATACAAGTGGAGTTACTACATCTTCAAAGTACACCAGTTTTCCATGTTTCATGCTTAAAAGAAGGTTATAGGTGACAAGATCCAAGTTCCAAAATATATTGCAGAGAACTTGACGAGAAAAGAAAAATCATATTAGACTTGAAGCCATCAAATAGAAATTACCCAGTGAGGAATAGATCCATTTGAGTATCTCATTAAATGGAGCAAACTACCGGTTGAAGATTATGGGAAGATGAGTCTCTTATCTGAAGCTTGTCAGAGTTACTCAAGTTGTGGACAACACTTGTCTCAAGGAGGGCATGTTGGCCTTAAAATTGACATTACTAAGTGGGGCATATTACATTATTAATGTTATTTTATTTATGTAAACTTTATTCCATTAGTTGTAATTACTCCTCCTAGTCTTCTATAGCTTTATTCCATTAGTTGTAATTATACCTCCTAGTCTCCTATATATACCAAGGAGACATTTTCATTTGGAGTCATCTTGTACTTGAACATTTATGTGGGGTAAAAGGAGGTTTCCCCCTCGAAGAGGATTATTATCTGAAATTGTGTATTTTTCAAGGCGTTGAGTACTTATTCTGAGGTTTTTCTATGCTATATTGATATTTGGTTCTTAACAGTATTGTTTCAGACAGATATACCAAATTTGTTGGTCATTTCTGGAGGACACTATGGAAGAAGATGGGGATGAATATATATTTTAGCTCAACATATCACCCTCATATGGATGGACAAAATGAGGTAGTAAATCAAATCTTGGGAGAATTATTGAGGAGTTTAGTAGCTAAACATCATAGTTAGTGGGATCAGATTCTGTGACAAGCAGAATTTGCATATAGTGACTCACCTAACCGGAGCATAGGACATATCCCATTCCAAATAATATATGTAATTAAGCCAAGAGGAGTATCTGAGTTGAGAGACTTGGATCATAATGTGTTCAGGAGTGCTGGAGCAGAATATTTTTCAGCAGAGATGTAGGAGCTCCATAGTAAGATTAAAGAGTGGTTGCAAAGTTCCAACTAGGAATACAAGCGCATATGAGATCATCATAGAAGAGAGCTTCAATTCGAAGTTGGGAATTTAGTCTTAGAATGCCTCAGAAAATAAAGGTTCCCAAGGGGAACATATAACAGGATGAAGATGAAAAAGATAGGGCCATGTAAGATTATGAGAAAATTTGAGGCAAATTCTTATGAAATAAAATTTCCAGATGATGTGGGCATATCACCCATATTCAATGTAGAAGATCTGTACCCTTACAAAGAAGATGAAGTAAGAGGAGAATAGACTCAAAAATAAGTTCAATGGGTCAAACAGATGCCTGTAGCTGAAAATCCATAGATGGAAAGGATCATTGATCAGAGAGTCAGTAAGAAGACCTGGAGGAAGACATATCTTGAATATTTGGTAAAATGGAGTGGACACCCGATTGAGGATGCCAGTTGGGAAAGTGAAGTAGATATCCAGAAACATGGACAAACGGTGTAGGAGCCCATGGACAGGAGTCCTTGAATTTTTCAGCCAGAGGAGTATGATGCAGGAGCATCGCAAGCAAGCACAAGCGGAGGACAACTAGATATGCACCAACACACATTTTAAAGATATTTTGAATTTCAAAAGGATGGCACATTAATGTAATAACTGGAGAGACATAAGTGCTCTTAAATGTTTTGGGAATTGTATCGTAGATCTTGAGTGGTTGCTCTCATATGTCGGTTGTATACAATTAATGTAATCAATATAAAGTAGTTGTAGAGATTTTAATTCTATAAGATAACTTAGAGATGTAGTAGGGAAAACTCAAGAAAGATCACTCGTAGATGTATTGTATGGTTATTATTATTCTCATTGTAAGAGTAGTAGTTGAAGAGAAATAGCGCAGAGGAGAGAAGAGAAGAACAAAAATAGTGGAAGTTGTATAAGAAGATAGTTGTTTCTATAGAACCCATGTACATAAGCACTTGAGTTAATATTATAATGCTTTGACTGAAATTCATGTTGTTGTTATGGTTACTATTTACATCTATTGAATGGTATGTTTACCATTTGCTTATATACTCTGTTATGCATTTGTTTCAATTATTTATGTGTATGATTTCATGTTGAATGTATGAAGTCTGTGAGGGGGAGAGTATGAGTTTCAATTGTTTCTCTTCCTGAGAATTACTGCAAGGAGTGCAGTGAAGGTTCGCAAGGAGTGCGTTGACGAGATTCTAAGTTTTACCTTAGAAAAGATCAGGAGAGATAGAGTTGTCCTCATACTAACAGAAGTACAGGTATAACATAGAGCCATGCAAGGTGTGCGCAGGCTAGGTTGAAGTCTGAGACTTTTCAAACCCAATGAGTGGTTGAAGGATTTCTTTCACAAGGAGTGCACATAGTTGGAGTGTTTGGTAAATCAGATACTATTGTGAGGGTCGCAAGGATTGCATGAAATAATCCCTTAGAATCCTCGATTTTGCAACAAGAATCAAGCTCATGAGGGATAAAGACTTGTAAAGTTCCAAGGAAGGACGAGGAACGAAGTCACCTCGTAGAAACCAAGCTCAGGAGGAGAGACACCAAGTTATTTGGCCAGGAATATTTGAGAACCTTAACGGATGGTTGAAATTCTCTGAGGGAGAAAAAATGATTTTTTGTGGACCATTGGATCCAGTAGATCAATGGAGGGGTTAAGACTAAGTGTCTTTCAACACCCGCAAGCCCAGGAGGGATAGAAACCATTAGATCTCAGCCATTGATTGGACGCTCTGAATTTTGGCATTTTGGGAGTCAAAAGTGTGGAGGAAGCTGTTTCGGGAATCCCCAATACATGAAATCTTGACACGATCTGGACCATCAGATCTTAGGAGGTTCAGGACCATTGATCCGTAGTAAGGAAGTCGCGAGTTCAGACTTTGTGGAAAAGGAGAAGATTCACATCGTGAACTCACTTGTCGCGAAATCGTGATGCGCTTGGAGGAGAGGCCCCAAGATTTAGATGGAGGTCATATGGTGAAGGCATAAGGGATGAGCTAGGGACCGTTATCCCATTTTGGGTTTTTGGCATTGGAGGAGTCGGTGTGACTCGCAGCAAGAATCCTAAAATCGTGAAACATGAAGTCACGAACTGAAGAGCCCTTTGGGTTAAGTTAGTGGTCACATTGGTGGTCACAGGGAGTAGAGGTGTGCGCCTAGTGCTTGTTCATGTAGGCGTAACTTCTAGAAGGACTTGTGGTTTTATATACATTGAAGGTTCCAGATGAACTAAGGAGCAATTTCATCTCAAGGGAATAGGAAGATCCAAAGACCAGGAGGTCAAGCAGACCCTACTAAGGTGGGGGTGTTGTGTCACCTTGTTATGATGACTAATCTTATGACATAAAGACTCTAAAACAAGGCTAAAGATAAATTTTATTATTCAAATAAAAATTTTGAGTTATGCAAACAAAAAGACACAAAATCTAAGAACTATAAAACCCTATGACTCCAAAAAAAAAACCAAAGTGTTTTTGACACCCCTAAAATTCTATGTGCTAACAACATCATTGGGTCACATATACGACCCCATATACGTGGGAAAATTGAATCCTAGATGCATATATGAATCCCTATATGCGACTGTCATAAGGTTATCCCGTGTATATGTCTGTAAACAAGTTTTTGAAGGGGATTAACTCAAAAAATATTCTATCCTTTGCAGGATGGTTATTGAATGGAGGGAAAGGGAGCATGAGGAGGTAGATGCAATAGTAGAAAAATATGCAAGGGCACAACAAGATTTGAAATTATGTGGACTTTATAAATTTTGGGATCTCAAAGGAATGAGGGATTAGGTGAGATTACTCCAGTTATTGGTAAAATATTGGGATCTGGAGACAAAGTCCTTCAATCTCAATGGGAAACCATTGAGGATTGAAGTGGATGACATATACTTTATCATAGGATTGTCTTTTCTAGGCAAGGTGGTGAATCTCAAGGCTCAAGTGGATGGTGGTGGTATGCATATGAAGGAGTACATTTCCATCCATTGTGTTGCAGACACAAATAAAGTAGGGAGCCAACTCCCAATTAGGGAGATCAAGAACCTGAGTTTAATGATCACTGTGCTTGTACTTACATGGATATCAGGATCAACCTTGTTGCACCAAGAATCAAGGCCACTCATGTTATATGCAATGTAGTGTTTGAGACCCACTTTTTATGACTGCTGTACCTCGCTACTGGCTAAAATGAAGATCCACCTGACAGATTGCAAACAAGTGTGAATGAGGAATTTCAGATTTTCATCCATACTTTGTACTTTTTTTCTTTGAGAGGGTTCCAAGTTTGAGCCCTAGCATAGAGATTAATCCACACAGACAACGTGATCCAACCATGTCATGGTGGACTGACATGATGAGGTGACTAGGAGGTGGTAGGGTGCCAAACCCCTACAATGTTGAGTTCTTTTTCTGGTGGCACCAACAGGTCATATCCATTGACAACTATCCTTATCGAGGGATTGACTGTATAGGGGACCCTATCATACTATTTCCCCTGGGATCCACCTATGGGTATATAGGTAAGAAATAGTTTTTACATATTTAATTTTTTTGTGTTTTTTTCAATTTTGATAAAGGAAAAATAAAAACACAAATATTTTTGTATGGTATCAAGTTTTAACAATTGCTTTGTTACACAGACGTAGGTCCGCGACAACCAGAGGGATACCAATGACATCGACAAAGGGGTCGAGGAGATGATATAGTAGATGAAGACGTAGAGAGAGTGCTATAGAATTTGTAGGGGAACCTATCTCGATTTACGCACAAGATTCCTATGGTTCAAGCCGAGGATCTACCAAAGGTGATACAGGGGTAGGCGATGGGTGTACCCCATGCATGGGTGTGACTCTTCCGGTGTATTGAAAATTCCATAGTGTTATATCATGATACGCATCTGACACCATATGAATAGATGTCATAGTTATGTTATGTACCAACCATATATGTATTTTGAGGGTGTGAGCCCCATTTTGTACTATGAAACTATATATTTTGTACTTTGAAAGGATGAACGATATTTTTTTTTGTTCTTTGGCTTTACTTATATATGTTACAATTTATAAATGTATGAATGTGTTTTCTTTACTTAGTTATGTGAAAAATGAAAATCTAAAATGTAATTAGCATATGCATCAGATATGTTAGATCCTAAATCTGCACCTCTTCCTTCTTTTCCTCCAGCAACCCATTAATCTTTCAACCTAATTCTTGCTTAGTTTCTTTTCAATGGTGTGTTGATTCATTTTGAATTGTTCTCATCTTCCTTTTGTTTTTCATCATTTTATTTCTATTTACAAGGTTAATACAAGTTATGGTTTGAATTGAATAACAAACATGACCATGGTTATGTCAATAGTGGGTTGCTAGAAGGTTAACCTAGGCCTTTGATGCAAAATGACACTGATTGCAAGAATGTGCCTATTCTTGCAAACAACATAAAACACATTGTTTTGTTGGTTTTAATGTTAAAAAAATTGATTTTTTTTAATCAAGTTGTGTTGGCGCCTTGCATGTGTGTGCATGTCCCTCAACACTTGAGATCATTTGGGTTACCACCAGTTTAACCATCATCACATAATTTTTTCTAAGGGTCATCCACGTTTGCGCCTTAAACAATTATCATCATGGGATCGTGTGTAATTATTGTTGTAGGTGGTAAAGAAAACCAAATTAACACATACATTTGAAAAACATTTCCAACATAAGTAGTTAGAAAGAAATGGTTTCTCTCTGAGAATGTTGGAAATTGAACAGAATAGAGCCACAGGGGCTTGAACTATTTGAATCCATTCGATAAATAAGAGACATCTTCATTAGAGAATAATGGTTTGATTTCATCTGCACTTTCGAAGGGCATCATAATGGAGTGGCCCTTCTCTTTGCATATAATTTTGATGGGTTTTACACCCAACTTGGGGAAACCACTATTCATATTACAAAGCATTTTATTGAAGCGTCCTGCACTCTCCCCGACCCTGGTCAGTGGGGAGAGATGGTTTAAAAATGGAAAATTTCCAACTGAGTTCTGCAACAAATTCCTAGTGGCAGGACACCAAAACCCTGATTGGAGTTAGGGTATCTCGATTATGTGGATTAAAGATGAGTGACGTGGTATCCTTGCTGCAGTCCAAAGGTATATTACATGTGAATGCCATTTCTCAATTGTGCATTGTTATCACCTTCATTTCCTTATACACTTAAGTGGTGACAAGGAATTAAACCTCCCTTTTTATTTTCTTAAAAGTTTAATGAAGATGTCTAGAAGGGTCTAGACTCACCTTGAATATGCTCACAGATTTTTATATCACCAAGGTCTTATAAAAATATCTATCCTCTTTTCTTTATATGAAATAGAAATGACCTGGGAATATTTTCTACAGTCTGTAGGGTTACAAGGAGGACAATAAATTGATCAACATCAAGAGGAACAATAATTTGATCGACATTCAGATGAGAAAAGGGATGAGGTTAACCAAGAAATGATGGTTTCCCCTAAACCTCTATGCTCCTCAAATATACCTAACAAACTAGAAATAAGAAAACTACACCCAAGAAGAGGGGAACCGAATCTAGAGAGGCCAGGTCAATTACTCCAGCAAAAGAGGAGATCCCTCGAAGGTAGTTAAGATCATCTACAAAAAAACAAAGAGAGAAGGAGAGAAACAAGGTTTGCATCAAACAACAAGAGGAACAAGTCACCCCACTAGGCCCATTTTCACCTAAGCAATCTGAAGATGAGATTGTGACCACCACCATGCAACAAGATAAAACTCCCAGGACAAAAACAAAGAGGCAAACGAAAACTAAAAAACTCAGTCCTAAGATTGTTGCTACAAAATTTGTGACTGTATAAACCTTGATTAAGGAATTCCCTGAAGCCAAATAGAGTAGAAAAAGGAAAGGGAACCAAACCTTGAAGTTCCCAGTAAACCTAACAAAAAAACCAGGATCACAAATCAATTGAGGTTGAATTCCAAGACAATTTTTAATCCATCCTTAAAAGACCAAAAAACCATAGTAATTGAGGATGAGAACACTAAAGAGGACATCTCTCGATTTTCCAATATGGAGGAGATGGAAATCCACACATTGAAAAGCATGATAGGGGAAANGAATTCCAAGACAATTTTTAATCCATCCTTAAAAGACCAAAAAACCATAGTAATTGAGGATGAGAACACTAAAGAGGACATCTCTCGATTTTCCAATATGGAGGAGATGGAAATCCACACATTGAAAAGCATGATAGGGGAAAAAACAAAGAAAAAATACAATAAATGGGAATATTCAAGGATAAGGTATGTTGTTGTAAAGACAAAGTACCCTGCAGACTTGGATTTAGAACAAAATGTAATGGAACTTGGAATAGAAATTGAGAAGGACTATGATGGCGTAGCCCTAGATACAAAGCTAGCTCCTGACCAAGTTTCACATGATACCAAACCAAAGATTAAAGAAAAAATATTGAATATGCAGGAACCTATGAGGGAGACACATGGAAACAATTCCGAGATAACACTCAGATATGAGATGAGGCCGAGAAAATCTAAGTTGTCCATTGACCTCAAAAAATATTCCATAGAGGAAGAACATGGGCTAAAGCACTGAAGTAAGGTATAGGTATTGATGAAACCAAAGGTTGAAGTTGATAGAGGTATAGATGAAAACCACTAGCTACAAATTTTGAAGAAACAAATTCAGAGTCTACAACGACAAAAGAAATATCTTGAAATGCAACATACTAAGCTACATAANTATCAAAGGAGAAAGGGTTTGGGACTAATTCCAGATGATCGAACTGTATTCCATTTTGGTCTCTAGTTGCAGTGTACATGGGCATTCATGTACAATCACCTGTCGGCTACAACTTGCAAAGGTTTTTGTTAGGATTTTTTCTACTTCAATTGTCAATAATGGTTATAGTTGCACTTATAGATTTTTGTTTTTTTAGTTAAATATACTTCTTCCAAGTTTAACAAGTGGTCATTTTATTTTGATATGAACCATATTTTTTTTAAGGTCTAATTGAAGGTAGGTCATGAACTAATACTTCAAACTAGATTCACTCAAGTCAAAGCAATGTTTACCAATTGTAATTAAGGAATGATAGTCAAGTTATAGTCAAGTTGTTTACAGGGTATAGTTGTAATGTAAAGATGAAATTTTGAGTTAGATCCAAGAAAGGTGGTCGAACCCCCTTGAGAAAAATATAAATAGATAGGCTTTTGAATTTAATAGGGTTGATTTTTTGGGAGATAAAACATCAAAATTTTGGTTGGACTTGAAGCATAAGACTGTAAAGTTTCATACCTGGTGAATATAATTTTTGGTGTCAGATTGTGTTTTTCTTCTCAAATCTTTGTCTGTTCTTAATCTTTATCTAGATGCAAGATGGAAATGTATGCAATGTCTAGTTTCCTTTCCTTTTAGCTATTGTTTCAATGAACTATTTATTGCTATGCAACCTAGTTTCATCTATTGTTTGCAGTAGATAGTTTATTGTAATACAACCTTTTTTGGATGATTTGTGTCAAGATACATGTTTTAGATATGGAATATTATTTAAAGTCTGAATTTTCATTCAATAAGTAACAAATTGAAGGATTTCTTGTATTTCCTTTGTTTTATTCTCATGTCTTTACCTACTCACCAAATTGCATGTCACTAGTTAAGGGAAACCCTATAGTGACATTGTTGAATAGTCCAACTAGGTCTCTACCCTTGAAAACCTATATCTTATCTGACCAAAAACCTTAACTCATCAAAACCCATCATTCCAAAATTTGAGGTGGCCTAGCTCTGCCCTTTAGCAGTCAGGTGCAGACCATAGGACCAACATCTTCTGGCGTCGTTGTCGGGGAACATAGTAACAAAGAAATATTTCCTTGGGAGAATGAAAACGATCATATCTAATCTTTGATGGTGAACAAAGGTCAGGCACAAAAGTTACTTCCATCTTTCACCTGACGACTCCACTAAATGCAAATCTATTAAAAAAATTTGGCTCCCAAGAAAGGATCTAGGAAATCAAATCATGATCATACTAAAAATCCAAAAGTCAACCTTGAGCTTAATGGTGAGAGAACCAATCTTGATTTAGAGAGATAATTAAGGAAGACTACTATTTCTCAGAGATACCCCTTTCCATCTAAAAGCAAGGCCACTATTGAAAAAATTGTCTCTGTCCACAAGAAGAAGCATCCTAAGGTTGTCATTTTTCAAAATCCCTTTGTGATTATCCCTTAAACATACCCTTTCTCAACTTCTTCCTCATCATCTCCTCCATCAACCACACCCACAAATCCTCCTCAACCTTAGAGTCCAGTTGTACCAAACATGGTTGTCAACATGATGGAAGCCATCATTACAACTAGGTATTCACCTTTAGTGTTGCCCCAAAACTTAAATTCCTTTCCCACATGTGACTACATGAAATATCTAGCAAGGTACAATGGTGAGGGGGAGGTGATTGTGGAATAAAATATGATGGAATTTTATATTTTTGTAGACAACTTTAACATTGGGCATGCAAATGTATGGATGAGGTTGTTTGTGTAGAGATTGGATGGAGAGGTAAGGAAGTGATTTCGTGTCCTAAATCCATATTCTATTACAGGTATTGAGGCATTGGATGAGGATTTTATAAAACAATGGGGAGATAGGAGAGACTACCTATATTACATAACTGAGTTTGGTGCTTTAAGAAGGAAGAATGGTGAGTTTGTATCTGATTTCACCAAGAGATTCAATAAGATGTATAAGAAGATTCCTAATGAGATTAAGTCAACTGAAGCCTCATCCAATATCACATTTGCAAATGATTTTGATGCTGAATTTTCTCTTCTGTTGAGGGAGAGGAGGTCCACGAATTTGTTGTCCATGCAAGAGTCATCTATTGAGGTTGAGTCTAACATCCTAGAATCAAAAAAATTGAAGAAAAAATTAGATAGGGATAAAAAGAAGCATAGGGAAGAGTTTACTTCTTCTTCTAGCCTAGTAGAATCTGACCCAAAGCTATACGAGGTGACCAGAACCTTGAAATCCATAACTTCAGAGATAGCTAAATTGAAATGGGAAACCAAGCAGGAAAATAGGCTAGATCAGGATGTTGGAAACAAATACACAAATCAGATTATAAGGCCTAATAATGCACCTCAACTCATGTAGAGGGAGAGGATAAATGATGAAGATAAGAGAGTTGTACCTCCTTTACAAAAAAATGAAACTGAGGAGATGGATGTGGAAAATGATGTTCTAGATGATTCTTCTATAATTTTTAATGAAACTGATCTTTATCCTACTCATCTAACACAATTGGGCTATGAAATGTCATAGTTGTCAAACCTGTTTGATGATGATGTAAAGGAAGAATAAATATTTCAAAGTCAACCCCAAAAGAAGTATGATTTAATGCCTAGGCTAGGGGGTCCAAAAATAAATGCACTTGTTCAGAATAAAAAATCAGATATTCCTCCCAAGGAAGGTCCAAACAAAGATACATCAAACAAAAGTTATCATACACATCCATCTAAACCTAGTGTCCCGTAGGTAAAAGAAGAAAACCTACAACCAATTTATTTCAGCATAGAACATGATATAAGTAAGATAAAAATCCTTGTACCTTGAACAGAGTTACTGAAAAACGAGTCATTCAAGAACTCTATTATGAAGGTTTGGAAGCCACCTATTTCTACTATATCATCAGATGTAATCATATTGCATGATGAGAACCCTGCGATCACTTTTGTCCCACACATTGAATATGGGTCTGGTGCTTCTCCACCTTTTTACATATCCTTGAATGTCCATGACAAAATATTGCATAATTTCTTAATGGAATTAGGTGCCTCTCACAATGCCATGCCTGAGGTTTTTATGGAATAGCTGGGGCTAGAAATGACCAAGCCATACTGAGATATTTACTCTTTTGATTTTAAAAAGGTTAAATGCTTAGGATTAATTAAATATCGGGTTCTTCCTCTGTCTTAGCTACACATGAAAAGTGTAGTTATGGATATTTGTGTAGCTGACATACCCCCCAATTTTTGGTATGCTTTTGTCTAGGACACGGGCCAAGAAAGTAGGAGGATCCTTGCAGATGGATCTTACATATGAAACCATCCCTATCTTTGGAGGAGAATACATGAGGTTATCAAAGAAGTCAGACTGGCATATATTGTTAATGATCATCAAAATCCAGTTAATTATCTAATTTATGTTGTTGATGATGAACTTGGGTCATCTATTTTTCATATAAAAGGTGATGTTCTGGAAATATTAGTCAACAAAAGCAGAAATCAACCATTGACATAACATTAGAATAGATAGGATCACTGAGAGAAACACAATCACAAGATACACAAAATGTATCCTGGGAAACCCTCATGGGGGAGAAAACCCAGTAAAAACTTCCTTAATATAGATAGCCAATACAATGCCAAGACAATAAACCAAAACACTAGAGAATATCCAACACTGATCAATGCGCCTCTCTCTTCCTTCTTCTCCCAACTGCAGCTACCAAAATTGCACACCGAATGAGCGAATGAGTGAGTGAGATAATGAGGCACTCGCTTCCTTTATTTATACTAGCTGGAAGGTGATGGAAAGGTGTCTCTGCACTAGGCAGGGACAACTTGTCTTCTTAGCTATTAAAATCACTTTAATTAGGTCCGGGGACCGAGTTATTCATTTTTATAGTACAATTAGGGTTTGACCAATCTGCAAAATGAGATTTGGTCAATTAAAATGATCGACATGATCAATCCACAAAAGGGGATTAAAATACTGAATAATGACTCAATAATAAATAGAATACTCTTTCTAGTTACAATATTTCAACACTCCCCATTAACAAGAAGAGTATTCTACAACATCATCAGGACAGAGAGAGGGAAACAACATCTGGAACATTGACTGACATATCTATAAATCATCGGAAGTTTTTTTCATCATCAATATCATCATCCAAAACAAGGAGATGGAATGGAATCATCATCATCTGCATCAACATGTATTAGTATAACACTAATACATCATTAGATCAATAACAACACGAGGCTGATACAACATTAACATCAACAACATCACAACACAAGGGATGGATCATCATCAACATCAACACTAGGCTGTAAATCTTCAACATGAATTTGGCATCTCAACAACACTAGAACGAAGTTGGAAATCTTCAGCATGAAGCTGACATCTCAAAAACATCAGCACAAAGATGGAAATATTCAACACGTAGCTGAAATCACAACAACATCAACATGAAGTTAAAAATCTTCTGCACAAGGATAACATTACAACAACATCAACACGAAGCTGGAAATATTCAGTGAGGGAGGTCCTTTCGGAGTGCACCAAGCTTGTCTCAAAAGTGTTCAAACTTTACACGAGACAGAGGCTTGGTCAACACATCAACAACCTGTTCATCCATGCCAACATACTGGAGATTTATTGCTCCTTTCTTCACCATATCACAGATGTAATGATATTGTATCTATATGTGTTTTGAATTTTCATGGAACACATGGTTCTCTTTCATCTTTATGCAACTCTGGTTATCACATAGAATCACAATTTCTTCCATCTCCAGATCAAATAGACCTGTAAACAACTTTCGAAGCCATATGGATTCACAACTAGTGGAACATGCAGTAATGTATTCCACTTCTTCCATGATGAGAGAAATAATTTATTACTTCCTACTATGCCATGAGATCATGGCTAAACCTAGACTGAAACAACATCTTGAGTTTCTCTTTCTGTAAGAGACACTTCTAGCCCAATGTGAGTCAGTATATCCACTTAGTATGAAGTCTTTATCTCCATTATAACTGAGACCAAAATCCAACGTACCCTTAAAGTATCTCATCACATGTTTTGAAGCAACAATGTGAACACGTCTGGGTTCTACCAAAAATTGACTCAAGGTGTTCACAACAAAACATATATTTGGACTCGCGTTTGTTGTATACATCAATGATCCATTGATCTGTCTGTACAATGTAACATCAACCAATTATGACGAAGTTTCAACTAGGAGCTTCAACTTTGTTTCCATGGGTGTATTCATGGATTTACACTCCAACATATCAAACCTATTCAATATTTCAACTGCATACTTCCCTTGGTTGAGGAATATCTTCTCTGGTCTCTGCCAGACCTCAAGAACTAAGAAATAGTGCATTATGCCAAGGTATTTCATCTCAAATTATGCAACGATCTTATTCTTACAATCAACGATGAGATTTTCTTCTCCAGTTAGAAATAAGTCGTCTACATATGACATCAATATAACAAGCTCATCATTCATAACCTTGAAGTAAATGTTAGAGTCAGATTTACTCTTGGTAAATCTAAAGCTTGCTAGGAAACTGCCAATTCTTCCATACCAAGCTCTAGGAGCTTGTTTCAATCCGTACAGATCCTTCTTCAATATGAATACATGAGTCTTTCTGTCTTCAAATTCAAACCCTTGAGGTTGTTCTATATACACTTCCTCTTCTATGACACCATTTAAGAAATATGTTTTCACATTCATATGGTGTAACTTCCATTTCATCTTAGATGCAAGGGCTATGATAGTTCTGATTGAAGTGTATCTGGCTATAGGATCAAACGTTTCTTCATAATCAATGCCTTCCTTTTGATAAAATCCACGAGCTACAAATCTTGCTTTATATTTCTCAATACTTCCATTAGTTGCGTGTCTTATCTTGTATAGCCATTTGGAAGATACCACGTCCTTTCTCTTTGGTTTGGGAACTATTTCCCATACATCATTCTTTATAACGAATTGGTATTGTTTTGTCATGGCATTTTCCCATTCTTTCTTCTGAATGTATTATTCAAAGAAAGTGGGTTCCTTTTCTAAGAGATCACACATCAAAGCCATATAAATGGAGAATGTCTCGGGTTTCTTGGATTGTCTCATGGCTCCTTCGGGGGACCCATACTTTTCTCCATATTGAATAAGTTCCCTTGCACAAGATGGATTTCTCTTGTGGGAGATCGCCATTTAGGGAGGCTCTTGATATTATATTATGTCATGATATTCTGGAATATCCTCATTAGGGAAAGTTATGACTTCTCTCACTGGTTCTAAAACTCTGGGAGCTACAAGTTCTTCTTCATATAATTCTTCAAGCTAGCATCTTCTTTATTTCTTGAGTGTTTCATATTCATCAAAGGTTACATCTCTGTTGATCTCAATATGATGGGAACCTGGTATATACATTATGAAGGCTTTGGAGACCTTACAATATCCAACAAATATTCCCTTCTTTCCTAAAGGGTCCAACTTGGTTTTCTTCTCTTTAGGAATGTGTACAAATACTGGACAATCAAATATTTTGAGATGGCTCACTTCTGGATTCTTTCCATAGAACATCTCCTAGGGGTTTTTGAGCCCAAGTGAACTATAAGATAATCTGTTCTATACATACACTATTGTTCTTGCTGCTTCTTCCCATAAGTGCATTCGAATATCTTGATCATGTATCATAGTTGATCTGAAAATAGGGGGCTGACTTGTTTTTCTATGCAGGAACCCTCTACTCCATTAAAACAAACTTCAGGACCTTGCTCAATGTCTTAGTTGTGCAAGAGAAATTATGTGTCAAGTTTATGCATCTTTTAGGTGTTTATGTGTGAGGTTTTTGAAAAGGTTAAATATGTTTTTTACATAAATACAAAAACAAATCATATGTTGCAGCCAATAACAACCAGAAAATCTCACAACAAAAACCACATGATAAAGGAGTTCACCCCCAACTGGGCTACATCTCCTTGAGCCTCCATTAATGGACTAGGATCTTTGGGATTAGTTTGTCAAATATTATTTTACAAGCTGCTTCTCAAATCCAATGGATTTAATGACTGTACCATTGGGTTCATAATACATAAAACCCCCAAAAATGACTATTATATCTCTGAAAACAGACCATGGCTCATCCGTGCATGACCTCTTCTACTGGTGGCCTTGAGCTTCCCTGAGCTTACTTATGGAAAAAAAACACCTTTAAAAGTCCTCAAATGCCTCTTAAACCTGTCCCAATGAGTTCAAAGAATCTCAATTAGTCAAGAATGTCTATTTATTCACTAGAAATGGACTTGGGCTCATCTAAGCATGGCCTCCTTCAATGGTGGCCCTAAGCTCCTTGAAGCTCTTTGAAAATTCAATGTGGAAAAAACTGCAATAGAAGTCTCCAAATGCCTTTTAAAACTATGCCAATGGATTCAAAACATCAAAAAACCCCTAGCTGGGCTTTTTCGGCACCTCATTTGGCCAAAAGATGAATAAGATACACCTCCTGCCATTTTCCTCCTTCAAGCTTGTTGTCTCTGGTTCGCCAATTCACACCTCCTGTGTGAGTAACCTGGCTTCTGGGTGTTTCCCATGCCTAAACCTAGCACACATGCTCATGCCTGCAAAATGCACCAAATTTTTTCATCATTAGCAAACTAAGTCCCTGAATCATGAAGGTGTCGGGCGCATGGGGGCCATGTGGCCACGCCCCAACGCAAATTATGGGCTCCATTGCAAGACAGTTTATGGGCTTGAAAAGTGTCAAGAACATGGATGCGCCAAGTGTCGGGTGAATGGGGTTAACCATTAAAAATCCCACACAAAAATGTGGAGTCGGGTCATATGGATAGGCGTACAAAACCGAGGGTTGGGGCTAAACCCCAGCCCAGACCCACACCCAAAATGCAACACTAAATACATTTAAATATATGTGAATGAATATATATAACATATACTAAACTTTGGTGCACTGGTTGGGCATTCTTTTCTAATACGTTGCACTATGTGTAAAGGTCCAGTGTTTGAATCCCAAGGACTCCATAAAATTTTACACACCATACCCAAGGTGCCACATGGCAGCCCACGCCTAGGCCACGTGGCACCATATCATTTGACAACAATATGCCATGTGCCCTAAACCCATACATCCATGTGTCTGCCACTTAAATGATTGACACGTGAGAATCATGCCACATCAACATTTTACATGTCATCACCTGCCACGTGTGCATTCGTACCCCTGCCACGTTAGCCTGTATAGATTGTACAGTCAACAACTTTTTTCCCTGATTGGTAAATCGAACAGAATGCAATATCTCACTCATACGATGTTCGTTTGACCCCGTTCAAAGTGCGTTGGTTTCTTGACAACGAGACCTACGCACTTGTTTGTTTTGAAGTGATTCCAAACACTTTTATTTTTGGGCTAATCTTTTATCCCTGGTCTAGATTCTAATCAATAATCTTCACTGCTTTCATTATAGTTATGTTCTTTCTTCCTGCTACACCATTTTGTTGAGGATTGTAGGGAGTGGTGAGCTCCCTCTTGATCCCAACTTATTTACAAAATTTTACAAACTCTTTTGAGGTGTATTATCCTCCATTATCTCATTTGAGTATCTTGATCTTTCGTTTAGAGAGATTCTCTACCAAGGCTTTGAATTCCTTGAATTTATCAATTACTTCATATTTTGATTTCAAAAAGTAAACCCAGGTTTTGAAAGAATAGTCGTCAATAAAAGAAACATAGTATACATAGCCACTGATGGAGGTTGATGGAATTGGGCCACATACATTTGAGTGAATGATCTCTAGGACTCCTTCTTCTTTACTGTCTCTTTTTGGGAAAGGGTTCTTGATGTTATTTCCTTGTGCACATCCATTGCACACACCTTCATGATCAACCTTGAATTTTGGTAGACCTATGAATTCCTTGCTTACATATGATAATTCCTTGTAGTTGATGTGAGCTAGTTTACTATGCCAAAGTTCACATGCATTCTCAATGGAATGAGTCAAGGTTGCTTCTAAGTGACCTTTTAGCTTATACAAGCCACCTTCTTCCTTTCCAATAACAATTTCTTCTTCTATGGTTTTTCCTTTGGGTCACATAAGAACTTATCCATCTATGAAAGCAAGTCTGAATCCTTTCTTATCTAAAGATGAGATAGAAATTAAGTTCTTTGTAAAACCTGATACATATAGTACATCCTTCATCTTCATTGGGGTCTCTGAATCAAGCTTGTAATTCAATTCTCCTACTCCTTTGATAGGGTACTGGTAATCATCTCCAAGTGTGAATTTTCGGGGAAAGTTATTTTCTGTGAGGGAAGAGAGAATGTCTCTTTGACCTGTCATGTGCTTGGAAGCACCACTATCTATGAGCCAAGTGTCCTCACCAAGTGTCACTGATCCTGATAGGGTAGAGATTAAGACACAGTCTTCAATCTGTTCTTTTATCATCCTTGTGGGTGGCTCTTCATATTCAACTGTATGGTCATGATGCCTTATGTTTCTCTTGTTGTATTCTTCTATTCTAGATGGACAATTTTTAGCAATATGTCCCATATTGTCACAATCGTAACATTGGTAGGATGATAAATGTTTTTCTCTTCTTTGACCTTTCTGAAACTTCTGGAATCTCCTTGGAGGGTGAGATTCTTTATGGATGAATTTGTTTTGGGAGTGAGACTCCTTATGTTCATGAGCATATTTATAGAAGTAAGACCTCTTCCTTTCTCCTTTAGTGTGATAATATATGGCTTGATCTTCATCTCTTGATAGTATTTCTTCTTGGTTAGCTACTCTTGTTTCTTCTTGAACACATTCTTCCCAAGGACTGCCAATGTGTAGCTTCTCCTTTCTGACATAAACAGTTTGGATGAATGCATCCCAAGGTCATGTGAGACCATTAATATCTATCATGATGAGTTCATCCTCATCTAGGGTGTCTCCAATTTATTCTAGTTGTTCCATGAATTGTTATATTCTAGAGAAACATTCTTGAATTGTTTCTCCTTTCTACATCCTTGTACTTTTGAGTTGAGTTCTTACATTCATATTCTAGTTGATGTTCTTTCCTTAATACACTCTAGTTAGGGAATCAAACATTTATTTTGTATTTTTATTTGAAGCCACTTGAGGAATTAAGTGATATTTAATAGAGTCTGCAATAATTCTTTTGGCCCTAACTGTGTCCTTTTGGTGTTTTTCTTTAGCTGAGGCATCGATAAGTTCTGGAACATCTTATTTAATGAATATTTCTAGGTAATTCTCTTCAAGAATGAGTGAAATCCTATAATTTCAGGAACATAAGTTATCCACTCCTTCTAGCTTGTCAACAAGCTTGGTGCTTGCATACATCTTGACCTAGAGCTAGGAAAATGACCAAAAATTGAAAATGATTAGAATTTAATTATGAACTTACCAGGAGGTGGGCTTGGATGAGGCAAGTATCTTAGTGTAGTTATATTTCATAAAATCCAAATGTTTCCCCTTCAAATTGGACCAACGAAATTATGGACTAGTACTTCTGGTATTGGTTCTAGTTTCCTGGTTTTCTGGTACTAGTGAAAACTAGGGATTCACTTTCTGGGAGTTTTGTCCACTGAAAAAGTCTGTTGAGGCTGCAAAAGAGTTCTCTAGACTAGGGTTCACTTCCTTGATGATTTTTAGGCTGAAATTACTCTTCAATAGAAAACACTAATTTTCTTGTACGACAACAATGATGTTTTTGCATATCCAGTGAAAGGTTCTCTCTTCAGCTTAGCTCTGATACCATGTTAAGTTTTAAGATATTATTAAGTTTCTTTTCAATTTAATAGATAACAATATCATAGGTATGATCACTAAGAGAAGCACAATCACAAGATACACAACATTTATCCTGGGAACCCTCATGGGTGAGAAAACCAAGCAAAAAATTCCTTAATATTGATAGCCAATACAATGCCAAGACAATAAACCAAAACACTAGAGAATATCCAATAGTGAGAAATGTGCCTCTCTCTTCCTTCTTTTCCCAACTACAGCTACCAAAATTGTGCATTGGATGAGCGAATGAGTGAGTGAGATAATGAGGCCCTGGCTTCCTTTATTTATAATGGCTTGTAGGTTCTAGAAAGGTGTCTCTTCACTGGGCAGGGATGACTTGTCTTGTTAGTGGTTAAAACTACTTTAATTAGGCCTAGGGGCCGAATTCTTAATTTTCATAGTACAATTAGGGTTTGACCAATCCACAAAAGAGGATTTGGTCAATTACAATGGCCGGCATGATCAATCCACAAAAGGGGATTAATCTAATGAATAATGACTCAATAAAAAATAGAATACTCTTTGCAGTTACAATATTTCAACATTGAAAAGGGTAGTAGGATCCCACAAAATTTCCATGTTGGATGGGTATTCTAGATACAACCAAATATCAGTTCTTGAAGAAGAAAAGGAAAAAACAACCTTCACCACCCCATGGGGCACATTCATGTATGACACAATTTCCTTTGTCCTAACGAATGTAGGGGCCACTTTCCATAGGGCCATGGAAATTGCATTTGTGGTTCAAAAGGACAAGTTCGTGGTTATATACCTTGATGACATCACCATATTCTCAAAACCTGATGATGAACATCTACAACACCTGGAGCAAATTTTTCAAAAAAGAAGAAGGTGTGGGATCTCTTTGAATCCCAAAAAGTCCCATTTTTTTATGTTGGAAGGAAAGATCCTAGGACACATTATATCAAAAGGGGGAATAAATATAGACACAGAAAGGGTAGATTCCATTCAAAAAATTGACATCCCTAGGAATAAGAAGGCCATCCAGTATTTCATAGGAAAGATAATTTTTTTGAGGTGCTTTGTGCCAAATTTTGTTGAGATCATAAAACCTATTACTAAAATTATTAATAAGGATGCTTACATCAAATGGTAATAGGAAGCCAGATCATCCTTCCAAAGGATTAATAAGGCTTTTATTGAAGCACATGTTCTGGTTAGTCCACACTATTCCAAAAAATTCATGATTTTCTCCTTTGCCTCTAAGGAGACTATTCTTGATGTATTGCTACAAAAGAATGAAGAAGGGAATGAACAACCCATTTTCTTATTCAGTGAACAACTCAGGGATGTTGAATTGAAATATGAAATATTGGAGAAGCAAGCCTATGCATTAGTCAAATCCTTGAATGAATTTAGTGTGTATGTTATGTAATCCAACATAATAACTTATGTTCTTAGTAGCAATGTGAAGGAAATTATTGACCATCCATACAATGAAGCGAAGAGGGGAAAGTGGATAGTCAAACGTTTAGAATATGACCTACACATAAATCACACTAATCTGATTAAGGGAAAGGGCCTTGCAAAATTGTTATCTGATTCAAACTACAAAGCATTGGAATTGCACCATACCTTTAATCAATTGGATGCTCCAAGGATGCATGTTGGGAAGGACACCATGAAGGTACTTGATCAATACTCTATTTCACCCTAGTATAGATATGTTGTTTAGTTTTTTCATCAACTATAATGTCCACCAGAATTGGAGAAATCCAAAACGAGGTCTCTTAAATTGAAGGATGTAATGTTTGTATCATAAACCATAATTTATATTGGAAATATCCTGCTGGTATTTTGTTGAAATGTTTGGATGAAGATGAGTCAAAAAATGTCATAACAAATGTGCATAGAGGAGCTTGTCGAGGACATCAACATTGGAAATATACAACCCTCAAGATTCTGAGGGTCGGATATTACTAGCCCACCCTCATTTCTAATGTGTTTTCCACGGTTAGATCTTGTGAAGAATGTCAGGAATTTGCTAGAAAACATAAATTTCTCTCACTACCAATAAAACCCATTACTGTTAGTGGTCCATTCCAACAATGGGGCCTAGATTTCATAGGTGAGATAAACCCACCCTCCAGTGGACAACACAAGTGGATTCTTACTGCCACTAACTACTTTAGAAAGAATATTGAATTTGTGCCCACCATGAATTCTACTGACAAGGTGATCATGAATTTATTGGAGACAAACATCTTTTCTAGGTTTGGGTGCCGTAGGAAGTTAGTAATAGAAAATTCCCAAGCATTCAAGTCTAAGGACATGATTGACTTCTTTGGGGATTACAACATTATCCTTACATACTCTACACCATATTACCCATAAAGAAACAAGTTGGTTCAATCATCAAACAAGGCCCTCATCAGGATCATTGAGAAGTTGTTGGCTGCAAATAAAAACTATTGGGACTCCAATATTAAGTATGCTTTGTGAGATGATAAGATGAGCACCAAGAAGTCATTGGGAACCTCCCCATTTCAACGAGTTTATAGGGTGGATGTTGTTTTTCAAACTGAACTTGGTCTACCAATCTTAAATTTTTTATAGGAGGAAGCAGAGGAACCTAATGACATCCAAAGGAGAATTTTTCATACTATTGAAGTAAAACAAAGGAGATAAGCGTTGAATGATAATACTGAGGAATATCAGGTAAAATTCAAGGTATCCTTTGACAGGAAAACCAAAATGGAAAATTTTCAAGCAGGTGACTTGGTTCTAAGGTGGGATGCCAGGAGGGAGAAAAATCCCAAGCATGGTAAGTTCGATAATTTTTTGTTTGGTCCATTCAAATTAGTCAAGGTTCTAGATTATAATACATTTATATTGAAAAATCTAGGTGGTACTGAGATATTTGGAGGCCCAATAAATGGGCTCTTCCTAAAGCATTACTTTGATCGATGGACTAGAGGTGGTCCATCCTGTACCATAGTTGTTTTCATTTCCATTTTGATTTAATAGTTTTTCTTGAATAAAGAATCCATATCCCAACAAAGGAACTGGGGTGTAGCTACAAATTTGAGTTTCAGTTGAAATAAGATAGGTAACAACGCTGGTAAACAAAGCATGAGTGATTGGTGGCAAGTGGAAGTAGAATTAATGAAATAAGGCACCTAGTTTGTTGTTCTTAGCACCTCACATGGAATTGTTATCCTCGATTGGAGATGATGTTAGACCCTAGGTCTGCACATCTTCCTTCTTTTTCTCCATCATCCCATTCATCTGTAAATCTAATTCTTTCTTAGTTTCTTTTCAATGGTGTGTTGAGTCATTTTGATTTGTTCTCATATTCCTTTTGTTTTTCATCATTTTCTTTCTCTTTACAAGGTTAATACATGTTATGGTTTGAATTGAATAACACACATCACCATGGTTATGTCACTAGTGGGTTTCTAGTAGGTTAAACTAGGCCTTTGATGCAAAAGTACATTGATTGCAAGAATGTGCCTATTCTTGCAAACAACAAAAAACACATTGTTTTGTTGGTTTTAACATTAAGAATTTTTATTTTTTTTAATTAAGCCATGTTGGTGCCTTGCAAGAATGTTCATTTCCTTGAGCACTTGAGATCACGTGTTTTACCAACATTTTAACCATCATCATAGAATTCGTGTTAAGGGTCATGCGGGTTTTCACCTTAAACTGTTATCATTGTGGGATCATGTGTAATTATTGCTAAAGGTGGTAAAGGAAACCATATTAACACACACATTCAGTCATAATTTCTAGCAAAATTAGTTAGAATGAAATGGTTACTCCCCAAGAACGTTGGAAATTGAACAGAATAGAGCCATAGGGGCTCAAGCTATTCGAAGCCATTCCAAAAATAAGAGACATATTCATTAGAGAAAAATGGTTTGATTTCTTTTTCTCTTTTGAAGGGCATCACATTGGACTGGCCCTGCTCTTTGCACATAATTTTGATGGGATTCAGACCCAACTTGAGGACACCACTATTCATATTACATAGCATTTTATTTGAGTGTCCTACGCTCTCCCGATCAGTGGGGAGAGATGGTTCAAAAAGGGAAAATTTCTAACTGAGGTCTACAACAAATTAATGGTGGGAGAACAAAAAAACCATGATTGGAGTTAGGGTATATCAATTATGTGGATTAAAGATGAGTGTAAGAGCATCCTCATTGTAGTCCAAAGGTATATTATAGGTTAAGACCATTTCTCAATTGTGCACTGTTATCATCTCCATTTCCTTATTCACTTAAGTGGTGACAAGGAATTAAACCTCCCTTTTTATTTTCTTAAATGTTTAATGAAGATTTCTAGAAGGGTCCAAAGTGTTTTTGGGGAAAATCACCCTATGGAATAGCAAATAGAGTTCAGACTTTGCATGCAGATATGACCGAATAAAAATTACTTTCTACCTTCATCCCTATATTTAAATCCCCTTTTCTTAGTAAATGCATGGAAAGATCAACCTACCTCGTTCTCGGCGTTTGATGTTGATCCTCCGTTTTGCTCGATTACTTGTTCGCAATACTCCTTCCAAAGCTGAACTGCATCCAAGACAAGAAACAACTATGCATGCATACTACTTATAAACTAAGAGGTTAGAAATCCAAACATATACTGATCAAACTATAAATAGTTCATGAATTGGGATGGGAAAGGCATTCTCTTTATTACTTAGAATGAGTCACTTACAAAAATTGAGACCGACCACCGCTCCTTGAACCTAATCCTGGGCTCCTCTTCTTCTGTCCTTCAACTGCTTTGCTTTGAATCTCCTTTGGCACAAGGAAAGGCTAAAGGGTTGGGACAATGGGAATACGTAAATGGGCAGAGTTTCTTTGCTATATTTTTCCTCCTTCCAAATGGGACCCCTACCCC
>SNQJ01S0044234.1:71805-101780 GCA_010110895.2 Picea sitchensis
AGTAAAAATTTTCGTGGGATAAGCCACTACTATATGAAATGCTACGAGGTAAGGCAACCGAGGTTTTAAGTCGGTTGTATCTAACATGATGGTACCCGGATTACAAGTCTCAGTAGATCCCAAATCAGTTAACAAGGATTTCCTCTGAGTAGGGCATCTTTGGAGGACCTACAAAGAAGACATTGCACAAGGGGTTTGTGATAAATCTTCCACCACAGAGTATTTCTGGACGGCCCTTGCATTTGGGTTATGAGAATCTTTTTTAAATGCACCTTTTGGAATGCATGTAATTGTTTCTCCCAACGTCTTCTCAATCTGTAGAGGAAGAGATGGGAGGTCAACTTCTTTACCCTTCTTAGAAGTGCTTGGTTTACTATAATCGTGTGCTCTAGTCGATATGAAAGCATCACCCCTAACCATATATACGCTCGTGGATGTGGGGTTGTTCGGAGGCGAGCATGTTTCTTGGCTGCCCCCTTCTGTGCTTGCAGAGGCTTGAGTTAGATTTTGCCCATGTTGAAATGGATTAGTCAACACTGCCTGCTGTTGCTATGTGACAAACTTTTGGGTCTCTGCAAGTCGAGGACATATATGGGTCGGGTGGTCTTCCACGCACAAGTTGCATGGATACCTCGCCTTCCATTTTTCATTGTTGTCCCTGCTAGCATTATTGTTGGGTTTTTTATCCCCCTTACGCTTCTTTCATTGTTTTTTCTTCCCTTCAGGATGCTGGGTGGCCTTTGGGTTAGTCGACTGCACTGTGTGTACTGTCGATGTTTTGGTAGGGGGAGTAGCCAAAGCAGTAGTTTGGATGGCTGCTGTGTGTTGTATGGATAACTGTTGCAACTGCTTTGTCAATTGCTCAGTGGGATTGGTTTGTGATGAACCAACAATACCATTGGCATGTGGTCCAACTCTTTGTCTATTTTTTTCCAGTATTGAACGTGGCACATCTAGCAAGATGTTTTATAATAAACCAGACTGAGAATAGATGAGCTCAAACTGTTGAGCCCTCATGATGGCATCTTCTTTGGAGAAAAATCCTAACGTCGCAACGTCTGTGTATAACTATGGGACCAAATACTTAAGGAACCACTCAAGCAGGAATGCTGGTGGGACTGGTACCTTGATTAAACTCTTCTGGCATCTCCATTCTCGGATGTGATCAAAGATATGGTTCGCTGTTGTCTGTTTGAAATTGGTGAGTATCTTTGTGCCAGCGTTGTATCTCACAGGTAACTGGAAATGGTTCAGGAAATCCATTGCCAGTTCGCCAAAAGAATAGTATCTTGAGTGATCAAGCTCAATGTACCATTCCGTGACACTCCCATTGAGAGTACGTTGAAACAATTGCAACTGTATGGAGTCATCTTTCAATGAATTATATGAGCACCAAAGATGGAAGGCAGTCACATGATCTCCTGGATCTTTGTTAGGCTTGGCTTCAAACTTTGGAATGTCCGAAGGAAACTTCGTCAACATAGGAGGCCAATGCGGATCGTGACAAATAGGGTCATTCAACAACCTTGTCAAATATGGCAAGTGTAAAGTCACCAGAAATGGTAGTTTGGGTTGCTGTTGATAACCTGGGAAAAAGGGACCTGGAGTTTGAATTCCCAGAAGGAGTAACAACATTTGTTTCCATTGCTGTGTGCGACATTGTCTGGCGCTCGTGAAATTGAATTGGTACAATGAAAGGTGCCAGGAAATCAGTGGTTGGGGTTTCAACTGGGCCAAGAGTGGTTGCTTCAAGGTCCAAAATGGTTGATTCCTCCAGGGGTTGTTTGGGCACAAAGGTTTTTAACTTGGTCGCTTCAAAAGACCCTTGTTGGTCTAGCTTTCGCCTTAATGGTGGCGGGGGTGGCTCCAGTGTAACCAGCGGCAGGCCAAGAAGCCTTCATGACCGATGGAGCTCAAGATCCTCCACTGTGTGAGAAGATCCAAGACATGCTAAGGTAGTCTAAACGGTCAAAAATAACACACACTAAAAAAAGTCCCTAGAAGACTTATAAGACAAGCAAACACTAAATTAATTGGAAGAACAGTTACAACAACGAACACTAGAGCAACTTACCGGTGCAAGTGCAACTCAAACACGGAAGCACCCTCTGGGTATACTCTGCAAAGTGTGGCCCAATGCCTGTCCTAGGTACCACAGTATACCCCCACAATCACCTTTGTATGTCCCTAAAAAGATTGGCAACTAGGTTGCTAGCGCGCGAACAGTCACCAGGCGGGTACACTTGAAAGTCGGGTAGACCACAATGAGTAGGGTATCGAGCCTGAAACCTGTTAAGGGTATCGAGAGAAAATGTTCTGGAAGACAACTGAGGACCTCAAATGGATTTGAGACCCATGAAGCCCTGTGGCAAATGTAAATGATGGAATCCCAAAACAAGCCCTCTATATGTGTTCTCCACTACGATTGGTCCAGCTTTGGAGGGGTTATCTCCGCTACCTTTCCGCACACGACCTCGTGTTTATCCCTTGTGTTAGAAGGGGGTCTCAGATAAATTTCATGACATTGGACTTAGACACTCCCTATATCAGACTCCATTGTTCGATTTAAAATGGCCTTGAAGAGTTTCCTCTCCAACCTAATCCAAGGCCCTAGTCCTGAACTAGTTTGTGAACCTTATAAACATAAAAGTATAATAGATTTTAAATTTAGCGTTGATTTTATTGCTTTGTCTTACATCAAGGGGTATGAAGGTGAAACTGATGATGTGTAAAAGACAAAATAAAAAAATGAATGAAAAATATGGAAACAAAACTTTTACTGAAATGCAAAATTTCAACAACTTTTCAAAAAAGTTTTTTTTTTTTTTTTTAACTTTTCTAAGATTTTGAACAACAAACTCAAAAGAATTTCACTCGACTACAAGCTACTTATGATCTAAGTGAAATAGAAAAACTTATGAAATCAATGATTTCTCCCTGGCTAATAATGCAGAAACACACTTTTCAACCAACAAGAAAATGAAAAGAGATTTTTTTATTTATTTAAATGCTAGTAAAGCAAGACAGGAAAAATACTGACAAGCAAACCACCAAGAAAAAATTTTTTGTCCTAAATCGCAGATCGCAAAGAATCAGGTCAAAAATCACACACTAGCAATTTTAAAAACAATGACTCTCACACTTGTCTAAAAACCGTAGAAATTCTTTTATTTTTATGACAACTTTTAAAATGAGAAAAAAAAAGCTAAGGGTAAGATTAATCCTAAGCTATTGACTGCTCAGACAGAGATTCAAACACCTGAGAGGAATAATTATTATCAAGGGAAAGGATGGATTCCTTACCCTCAACAACAAGTATCATGTACAAGCACGTGACTGTCACTTTGGCAGCATGCATGTGAACATGCGCTGGATAGAGACAGAGGGTATGTACATGCGGGCTGACCTTGTACAGTCCGCGTGTATATCTAAATTCTGAGAAAAAATAAAAACAGATAGACCAAAACAGGAAGAGACCACTGATATTGATAACCAGGATCCCTTGAAGGCTTGGACACTCTTTTTAACAGAAAAAAAACTAATGTAAGGAAAAAATGATAAAACAAAACCGATCTGAGATAGGACTACTGGAAAACAAGACTCAGACAAAATTCAAGAAAACCCCCTAAGAATGTGTGATTCTGACTGGGAAGAGGATGACTGCCTTTGAAGTTCTCTAAACTCTACACGCTACTGCTACCTCTTCAGCTAGCATTCACATGTGGGCTGTAAGAGAGTAGGGTGCGGTCACATGTGTGCAGACCTTATGCAGGCCATGTGTACCTCTGTGGTTCCTGAAAAATATAGTCAAGCAAAAGAGAGGAAAAGCTGGTATGGAAAACTAGACTCCCTACTAGCTCAGACCTTACAAAAACTAAAAAGAAAAGATAGGCAAGAAAAGATAGTCTTTAAACTACCCAAAAACTAAATAAGATTCTGGGAACCCTAGAGAGTTTCCCCAGTATGGTCGCCAATCTTGTTGTTGGGGAAAATCACCCTACAGACTAGCAAATAGATTTCAGACTTTGCATGTAGATATGACCAAATAGAAATTACTTTCTACCTTCATCCCTAGATTTAAATCTCCTTTTCTTAGTAAATTCATGGAAAGATCAACCTACCTCATTCTCAGTGTTTGATGTCGATCCTCCGTTGTGCTCTATTACTTGTTCACAATACTCCTTCCAAAGCTGACCTGCATCCAAGACAAGAAACAACTATGCATGCATACTACTTATATACTAATGGGTTAGAAATCCAAACATATATTGATCAAGCTATAAACAGTTCATGAATTGGGACAGGAAAAGCATTCTCTTTATTACTTATAATGAGTCAACTTACAAAAATTGAGACCGTCCACCACTCCTTGAACCTGATCCTGGGCTCCTCTTCTTCTATCCTTCAACTGCTTTGCTTTGAATCTCCTTTGGCACAAGGAAAGTCTAAAGGGTTGGGACAATGGGAATACGTAAATGGGCAGAGTTTCTTTGCTATATTTTTCCTCCTTCCAAATGGGAGCCCTACCCCTTCTTTTATAGGCGAGAAGGAGCTAGTTATTTGGATGAACCCTTGGCCATGAATGGTTGGGAGTTTAAGTTAACTCACCCATATCTTTTTGTTTTGTCAACAACTTTCCTTTTTTCATGCTTTTGTCGGTCCACGCGGGTTGTTTTGGGTCAACCAGCATGTACACGCATGCAATAATGGATTAGGGCACGTGGGCCTTTATAAAAGAGGATTTTCAAAGAGTTGTTTAGCAGTGCTTTGGCAAAGAAGGGATATGAGTTGGCCTGATGCCAGGTAAGAATGTGTGGTGCAATTTAGGGTTATAACAGAAAGTCACCCTGAATCTTCTCACAAAAGTTTATATCACCAGGGTCTTATAAAAATATTGGTCCTCTTTTCTTTATATGAAACATAAATTCCCCGTGTATATTTTCTACGGTCTGTAGGGTTTCAAGAATTAGGACAAGAAATTGATCAACAACAAGAGGAAAAAGAAGTTGATCAATAGTTAGATGAGAAAAGGGATGAGGGTAACCAAGAAATGAGGGTTTCCCCTGAGCCTGGATTCTCCTCAAAACATACCCAACAAACTAGAAATAAGAAAACTACACCTAAGAGGGGGTGAACTCGATCTAAAGAGGCCAGGTCAATTACTCTAGCAAAAGAGTATATCCCTCAAAGGAAGTTAAGATCATCTACAAAAAAAAAAAGAGAAAATGAGAGAAGCAAGGTTTTCATCAGACAACAAGAAGAACGGGTCACCCCACTAGGTCCATTGTCACCTAATAATTCTGAAAAGAGTTTGTGACCAACACCATGGAACAAGATAAAACTCCTAGGAAAAAAAAGAAGAGGAAAAAGAAAAATAAAAAACACAATCCTGAGATTGTTGTTGCAGAATTTGTGCCCTCAAAAACCTTGATTAAGGAATACACTAAAGCAAAACATAGTAGAAAAAGGAAAGGGAACCAAGACCCTAAAATTACCAATAAACCTAATAGAAAAACCAAGATCACAAATTAATTGAGGTTGAATTCCAAGGCAATCCATCTTAAAAGACCAAAAACCCATAGTAATTGAGGATGAGAACACTGAAGAGGACATCTATGGATTTTCCAATATGGAGGAGATGATTATCCTCACATTGAAAAGGATGTCAAGGGATAAAGCAAAGCATAAATACAATAAAGGGGAAACTTCAAGAATACAATATGCAGTTGTAAATACATAGTACCCTGTAGACTTGGATTTAGATCAAAATGTAATGGAACTTGGCCCAGACCCCGAGCAGGACTTTGATGGCATAACCCCAGATATAGAGCTAGTTTCCGAGTAGGTTTCACATGATACCAAACCATATATTCAAGAAAAAATATTGAATATGTAGGAACCTATGAGGGAGACACATGAATTGTTTTTGAGATAGCACCCATATATGAGATGAGGCCAATAAAATATAAGTTGTCCATTGACCTCAACAAATATGCCATAGAGGAAGAGCATGGGATAAAGGATATAAGTAAGGTAAAGGTCTTAATCAAACCAAAGGTTGAATCTGATAGAGGTATAGATGACAACCACTAGGTACAAAGTCTGAAGAAACAAATTCAGAGTCTACATCAGCAGAAGCAATATCTTGAAATGCAACATATTAAGCTATAAAAGAAGTACCAAAAGCTGCAAAAGAAGAATTAGAAAACATGCAAGTTCTTGAAAGAGATAATCTAAGAGGTCTATTGTTGTCAAAGGAGAAAGGGTTCGAGACTTGTGCCAGCTAATCCACTTATTATCCATTTTTGTCTCTAGTTGGAGTGTATGTGGGAATTCATGTAGAGTCACCTTCTAGCTACAACTTTCGAAGGTTTTTCTTAGGAGTTGTTCTACTTCAGTTGTGAACACTAGTTATAGTTTCACTTATAGAGTTTTGTTTTTTCAGTTAAAGATATTTCTACCAAGTGTAATAAGTGGTCATTTTATTTTTATATGAACCATATTTGTTTAAGGTCAAATTGAAGGTAGGTCATGAATTGATACTTCAAATTAGATTCACTCAAGTCAAAGCAATGTTTACCAATTGTAATTAAGGAGTGATAGTCAAGTTATAGTCAAGTTGTTTACAGGGTCTAGCTGTAATGTAAAGTTCAACTTTTGAGTTATATCCTAGAAAGGTAGTCGATCCCCCTTGAGAAATAGATAAATATATAGGTTTTGAAATGTAATAGGGTTGAGTTTTTGGGAGATTAAGCATCATAATTTTGGAAATCATAAGACTGTAAAGTTTCCTACCTGGTGAGTATAAGCTTTGGTGACATATTGCATTTTTCTTCTCAAATATTTGTGTGTTTTTCTGGATATCTTTACTTGCTCATCAAATTGTTTGCCACCAGCTAAGGGAAACCCTATAGTGAGATCGTTGAACAATCCAACTAGATCTCTACCCTTCAAAACCTATCTCTCAACTGACCAACAATGTTAATTCATCAAAACCCATCATTCCAAGAATTGAGGTGGCCTAGCTTTTCCCTTTAGCAGTCAGGTGTAGACCTTATGACCAACATGATAATTGATTTAAACTTCTATGGATGTGATTATAAGTAAGAAAATCAAAATATCGCTCCAAAAGTCATACTCATAGGAATTTTTGGAGTAGAGTAGGATCTCTCACACGGTAATTGTCATTCAACTGACATACAACTAACTGGGAGTCCAGGTTAACTTCTAAAGATCAAACACCATGTGAAATGGTGTCACTTAATATATCTACAACAACACTATACTCAGTCAAATTATTCATTGATGTTTCTAGTCAAATGCCACTTGAAGACACCAATTGTCCCTTAGGTGAATAGATAACCCAAGCAACATAAGATATGTTCCTCTTATGATGACATGCATTGTCTGTGAATCCTAGGTAGACCAAATATTCTGTTCACATCTTTGAACCAAGGGAAAACTCAATAAGCAATCCGGTGACGCAAAGAAAAGATCAAGAAGTATATACACTAAGATAGACTAATATGCAAAGGTTACACCTGAGTTTGTGGGCTCAAGCGTAATAATTTTTAAGGTAAATCCCATTTGTAGGCTCATCCAACATATTCCTCTCATAATCCTCTAATTCATAGGACCCTTTCTCTAAGACACGTTGCAAAATATAAGTACCATGCCACATGGGGTTGAACTTACCTGCCCCCAACAGTTCTTTGGCTTGGTCATAAAGGAGAACCAAGTCACCCTCAACATACTTCCGTGGATAGAAAGACTTATCATATTGAAACTTAACATGCCATTTATTCACTTCAATAGTCATAGAGGCATCTCGACGCTGCTCATCAAGGTGCTCTAGATGCATAGGGCATTTTTTAAGATCAGATTTGTCAAGTAGGGGCTCAATTTCTAGTTTAAGAGAAGGGATTTCACATTCAATAGGAATAATTTACTCCACACCATGTACTAACTGAAAAAGAGGGAAACGAGTGGAATTATTTACCATATTTTGGTATGCTCAAAGTGCAGTGTAAATAATCACATGCCAATTATATTTACTTTGGAGCACTGTCTTCTGCAAAATGGTCTTGAGAGACTGATTCACAACCTCTACCTATCCATTTTCTTGGGGATAATATGGGGAAGAATGACCGTGTATAAACACCAGTTTTGATGATAACTTTGACATCATCTCAATATGGAAGTGACATCCATGATTAATGAAAATCTATATTGGGAATCCGAACTGGGATATAATCTGATTGAACACAAAAATTTTGTTGTCTTAAAATCATATTTAATGGTAGGTATGACCTATGCCCATTTAGTTAAATAATCCATGACCATGCTAATATGATGGTGTCCCCTAGCTGAAGCTAGGTTGTAGTCCATGAAATACACCCCCACTTACTGATGGGATCGACGATGATGAGTGAGTTAAGAGGGGTTGGGTGTGAGCATATTTTCCTAGAGAACACTTAGCAAGGGTGACACCTCTTAACCTCTTCAACACAATATTTAAAAATTGACGGCAAAAAATAACCAACTCACAATATCTTTTGGGTGGTTGCAAGCCTGGATAAATGACCACCACACACCCCACTGTGATAGTCATTGAGAATAACTTCAACTTCCTCGTGATTCAAAAAATGACATAAAATATTATCCACCCCTCGATGATACAAAGTGTCATTGATAATAAGGTAGTTCTTATCCTGATGAAGTATACGTCATTGATCATCTCTCGACAGATGTTGGGGTAGCTTCAAGGTTTGAATGTAGATCAAAATGTATCCATAATAGGGGTTTGAAGATGAGATAAGGAAAATATTTTCATCTGTGAACGAATCGTCATGAGAAATTTCCACATCCAGTCTATGGAAGTTCGACATTAATTCGGAAAAAAACTAGCGATTTCTTAGATTTTGCTGAAGCAAAATTGAGATCAAATTCTTGTAGAATAAAAATCCACTTATTTTATTTCCCCCGTATGATACACCTGGTAAGGATGTATGAAATGGATTGATATCCAAAACCACAATAATTTTTTAGAGTAAGATATAATGATGTAATCTCTGAATCGCATGCACGACAACCAAGGCTAGCTTCTCTACGTGAGAGTATTTGAGTTAAGAACCAACTAGATTTCGAATAAGGTAATAGACAATGTGATCAAGGAGATTATTGTCCTCCTGAAAAATTACCTGATCCAGGTGGATATCGGTGGCCACCCACCTTTTTCAACTGGCTCAAAATAGTTTTCTGGCAATTTTGGCAATTTACTATTTTTAGCATTTTTTCGGGTCCTGAACTTCCAGAGCTGTTTTGAGGCCCTAAAAAACTTTTTTTTGGGAAAAGGGGGAGAAACATGGAAGTTCCTTTGAATTTTCTCACACAAAAATGGTAGTCTTCAAATATATCTTTCTAACGAGGTATCGAGTGCCCCAAACGGAGATCGTATGCAAACGTTATGCCCCTGGGAAGTTGACGTATCAACTACCTCCATCGGGGCCCACAAACCTTTTGGCTTTTCATCTTCCAGGATTAGGGTTTTTGATTTACCTTATTTTAAAAAGGACCTTAGATCCTAATTGTAATAATCATTTTCTTGCGAATGCGAGTATCCACCACTTCTCTTCTCATATATAAGTTGCCACCATTCTAGCGAGTCTTTCACTCTGTATTTTTGCAGTCTCTGTACATTTCTTTCATTAATAGAAATAATGTATTACTGTATATTTGTGTTTATGGTTGCATATATTAAACATTTATGTTATATTATTGGATATCCATGATATCTCTGTACATTTCTTTATTATATCTCCGCTCTCATTTCATGCCGAAAATAATTCGGATTAGTGGTATCAGAGCAAGCTTCTCTTGATCATTTTTTAGTGCATGTCCCCGATGAGGTCTGAGTATAGAAAGTTGGGTATCGATATTTCCTCTTTTGAATACAATTTCTCTCGCATTCCCAAGAAACCCTCCATAGCGGAAGAAAATAAAAATGATGGAGAAGACGATCCTATCAATCTGTTGCTTGAGCAAGCTCTCACGCGACAGAGGGACGAAATGATGGATAATTTTTCCCACATCCTTCAACGCCTACTGATAGCAACAAGAACATCTTCATAAAACAACCACTTTGGAAGAACTTCTCCTTTAAAGGTACAGGTTAATTTTGATATTCCTGTATTTGAAGGTCAGATAGATGCGGAAGCTTTAGACAAATGGTTAAATCTATTAGAAGGATATTTCTCTATTCATAATTTTTCCGACAGGGAAAAATATCACCTTCACATTCCTTAAAACTCTCCCCCATGTCAAAAATTGGTGGGAAACTTACTGGGAGAAAAGTTCCATAGAGGAGTCTGGAATATATGGGTCCGAGCCCACTTGGTATTTTTGTGTGGATGCGGTAAAGGAACAATATTACACTGTTGGCAACTATGAGGACCAATACATGAGATGGACCACACTGCGGAAAAAGAGGGGCCAATAATTTCCGAAGTTCACCAATACCTTCCATACCTTGCGCACCAAGATGGGTATCAAAGACTCCGAACAAAATTTGGTTCTGAAATACCGTAGGGCTCTACACAAATACATCCAAATTGAAATGGATTATTTGGACATCTCATCACTCGGTGTTGCTTATCGATATGTTGTTAAAATCGAGAAAATATTTAAGCACTAGAACAAATGGGAGTTTGTATCTACAAGTCCGCAACAACCAAAGTATGAGAAAGATGGCCCTAACAGACAACTTCCTGAAAACCAGTCTAAGCCACAGGAAAATAAGTGTCACGAAAAGATGAAGAAAGACACCGGAAAATGGTGTGATTTCCACAAAGGCCCCTGGCACAACAATGATGAATGTCTCTCAAAACAATCATTGGTGGCTGAGATCAAAGATAAGGAGATGAACCCTCATTCAAAATATGATTATGAAAATACTGTTAAAAGATAGATCATCGACACAGACCCCACTTCTATTGTCACGACCGCAACAATTCAACCAGAAGAACTAACAGATCCTGAAGAGGGGGAGTGCCTTTTTCATTCATAGATGTGGGTGAAGGGGACCCCACTACATTTTATTGTTGATAGAGGAAGCCAAAAGATCCTCATCTCAACAAAGGTCGTCAAACAATTGGGATTGCCGACAACACCACATTCGCATCCATACAACATCGGGTGGCTTCGCCAGGGACGAGATCTTTGTGTCAGCCAACAATGTCGATTGTCATACAACATCCAACCCTTCAAGGATGAGGTATTATGTGATTTTTCCCCATTGGATATCTGTGATGTTCTCTTAGGCTAGCCATATATGTGGAGATGCCATGTTGTTTATGAGTTTGGACCCCACAATGTCATTATTTCTCTGGGGCGTCATCTCTACATAATAACAAAGGTATTTCTGAACATTGTTCCACTTAAACAATGCCGCAAGGTAGTATCTCATACTGAAAAATTTAGCTTCTTCACGATCTATTCAAAAGGGGAACATAAGGACACTGCAACCATTATAGCCTTGCCCCAAGAACCTTCTATCCAACAGACGCAGGTCGACGAGGTTGCAACAAAGAAAAAAGATTCCTTTTGCACACCGTCCTCTCATGTAGCTTGAATTATTGAACAAACTCAGCCTCAATAGGTTCATGACAGACTTCCACAAACTGAGCAATGCAACGTCTCCAACAAGGCAAACATCTCACCAAGATTCAGATTCAACAAATGATTTTTCCTCTCCCCTAGGCACTCAATGAAATGGATACCATTGCTTCCTAAGGAGGGAGGATTGATCCAGATGGATATCAGTGACCACTGACCTTTTCCAACTGGCTCAAAATATTTTTCTGGCAATTTTGGTATTTTACTATTTTTAGCATTTTTCGGGTCCTGAACTTTTGGAGCCGTTTTGAGGCCCTAAACGAATTGTTTTTTGGGAAAATGGGGAGAAAAATGGAGGTTCCTTCGATGTTTCTCACTCAAAAATTTTAGTCCTCACATAGATCTTTCTAATGAGGTATCGAGTGCCCCAAACATATATCGTATGCAAAAGTTATGCCCCTGGGAAGTTGACGTATCAACTACCTCCATTGAGGCCCGCAAACCTTTTGGATTTTCATCTTCCGGGGTTAGGGTTTTGGATTTTCCTTATGTTAAAAAGGCCCTTAGAGCCTCTTTGTAATAATCATCTTCTTGCAAATGCGAGTAGCCATCACATCTCTTGTCAGAGATAAGCTGCCACCATTCTAGCGAGTCTTTCACTCTATATTTTTACAGTCTTTGTACATTTCTTTCATTAATAGAAATTGTGTATTACTGTATCTCTGTGTTTATGGTTGCATCTCTTATACATTTCTGTTATATTATTGGATATCTGCGATATCTCTGTGCATTTATTTATTATATCTCCACTCTCATTTCATGTCAAAAATAATCCAGATCAGTACCATACCAACCATCCCTTTGGACACAAAGATATAAAGAAAAACGTCTCTACTGTAGTTTGGGGGCTTCAACAGAGCCACCGATACCAAGGATTTATTAAGAGCATCGGAGGATTCCTAGGATCACTCATCCCATACAAACAAAGTGTCCTTCTTCAAAATATGCATGAAACATTTAGTTATATTGGCATAGTTCACTATGAAATGTTGTAGTAAGATAACCTTCCCCTGTAAAACTTGAAGTTGTCGAATGTTTCATGGGGGAGGAAACCAAAGTATTTCCTCAACCTTCATAAGATCCACCATGATCCCATGCTCAAACACTATGAATCCTAAGATATGACCATACCTAATGTAGAATATTCACTTGTGAGGGTTCAACTGAATGTGATAATAATGTCATCTCTCAAATATGAATCGAAGGTGAGTTGAGTGATCTACCCTCTTGTGAGAGTGAGAAACGAGATAATCTAGGTAATATTTCACGATATGTTTAAGATCGTGAAACAAAAAGGTCATGGCACATTGGAATGTATCTCCAACATTTTTAAGATCAAAAGGAATTTTCCGGTATGTAGAGGTACCCCAAGGACAAATCAACACCATCTTGTGTTGATCCTTGGGTTTGATATGAATTTTATTATACCCTAAAAAATTCGTCCATAAAGGAAAATACTTCACTTCTTGTGCACTCGTCAAGAATATGGTCAATGAAATGAGTGGGGGAGTTATCATTAGGAAAAGATTTGTTCAAGTCTCTAAATTCCATACATATGTGGACGGTTCCTTGCTTTTTATCTATAGGAATGGGGTTGGACACCCATTCGGTCAAGGTAACCGAGTAGATGAAGCCAACATTGAGTAGCTTCTCTACTTCTGCCTTAATAGCTGGGGCCTTCCTAGGATTAATAGATCTAGGACATTTTCGATCAGGTTTAGAATTCAAATAAGTTTTAATTTCATGCTAGAAAATACTGGGGTTGATCCCTAGAATTTCTTCATATGACCAAGCGAATACATCTCAAAATTATTTGAAGAGATCGGTGTAGATCTGAATTTCTTCAGGAGAACAATCTGCATCGATATATACATTCTTGATTTTACCAGGGGTACAAGAGATGTCAATTTTGACGGTAGGAGAAATATTCTCCATGTTTCCTTCAACATTAAATACCATGAGTATCTAAAAAAACCACAACATGACCAACCATCTCACTCAAGGTAGATCTAAATTCATCTTGTCCAATCCTAACAAGATTCAAGAGAAAATAGGATCGATGATTCATATCGTCCCAAGGCCTATTAGGACCAGACATGGCCTCTAATATGGATTCATACGAAGGTAAAGTATCATCGAGGAAATCATGTGAAAAAGATGATTGATCAACCCATATGGGCTCTAAAAATGGATCCACCTCATCCGTTCAGAAGGAGGAAGGTTCTGGATCAAGAATAGTGCTTAGAACAACCTGATACACAATTTCTACTTCTGACAATGGAATTTCCATCCCAATGTGTGAATGACCTTGATATGACATAGTCAGGGAAGGTAGGGTCCAAGGGTCATTTAAATATGAAGTATAGAAAGGAACACACCTCATCGACGACGAATACTCACTAGAAATGGCATTAATATGTGTAATTGGTTAAATGAAATAAAAAGTTCCCATCAAGGAGGAATGCATCCTGACACCAACAATTTTAGTTGCCTGCTAAGATGATCCAGGTGGATATTGGTGGCCACCCACCTATTCCAATTGGCTCCTCATGTCCATTTTTGTTCAACATGTCTTTTTGTACTGCTTTATAATTGTGATTTCTACACTTATGGGATTGTCTGAAGCCTCACACATTCTCCAGGTGGATACTGGTGGCCTTTTGCCTAATCCAACTGGATTATTTTGTATGTTTTCATGTCAACACATCTTGTTGTACTTTCAAGGCCGTTTTGGGGCCCTAAACATTGTTTTTTTGGCTCGCCATAGTCAGACTATAGACGAAGTCACTGTCTGATAACAGAATGTGTAGTTTTTTGAAATACCTTTCCAACAGGCTATCACTCACCTAAAACATAGGTCGTATGCAAAATTTATGACCCTAGTAAGTTGAGGTACCAAATTACACCAACTTACCCATAGGGCCCACATGAATTTTGGCGTTTCACCTTCTAGTGTTAGGTTTTTGGATGTCTAGGGTTTTGGAATTCATGAGTAATATGAAAAGGGCCTCTGGAGCCTCATTGTAATCCATTCTTCTTAGAAGGATGTGTGTAGTATCCACATCTCTTATCAGAGATAGATACCACCATTTGAACAAGTTTTAGCTCTGCAGTTTTACAATTTCAGCCTATTTCATTATTTAATAGAAAATATTTTTCACTAAATATTTGTGTTATTCTTCCTATCTTTGTGTTATTGTATTTATTCTGTTAATCAGTTTTTTTTGCTCCTAAATCCAGATCAGTGGTATCAGAGTGGTCTTCTCTTCATTTATTTTTCTTCGTGCATGTCCTTGACAAGGTTTGGGTACAAGAAGTTGGGACTTGAACCAATTGAGCCATTAGTAGACCGGTCATGCCGAACTTGACAACAACCCATGGGAAATGAAAATAAAGATGATGATGCATGAGATCCTCTTAAAATGTTGCTTGAGGAATCCCTCGTGCGACAAAGGAACAACATGATGGACAACTTCATCCAGATCCTTCGACAGTTTCCCATAGGAGAAGCATCTTCATCAGGCGACCATGCAACCTCCTTTAAGGTATAGGTAAATTTTGATATTCCATTATTTGAAGGAATGATAGATGCAGATGTTGTAGATAAATGGATGAATCTTCTCAAAGGATATTTTTTGGTCCACAATTTTTTCGATCGGGAAAATATCACTTTTGCACTCCTCAAGGCTATTCCCCATGTTAAAGACTGGTGGGATACTTACTCAGAGAAAAGGGCTATGGAGGAATCTGGAATTTTTTGTGGTGGCCCCTACATGGGATTCCTTCTGGGACACCATTAAATAAAAATACTACCTTGTTGGAAGCTACGAGGACCAGTACACCAGATGGACCACCCTACATCAATAAAGGGACCAAATAGTACCAGACTTCACCAATATTTTCCATACCCTCTGCTCCAAATTGGCTATCAAAGATTCTGAGCATCATCCGATGCTCAAATACCATGGTTATTTGCATAGATACATTAAAATAGAAATGGATTTCTTGGACATTGCCTCATTGGGCACAACTTATAGATACACTACCAAGATCGAGAAGAAATGATGAGAGTTTGGATCTGCAAACCCCTCACAGCCAAAGCAGGGAAAATGAAACCCCAACCCACACAATAGGGGACCAAGTTGTGATGGTCTCCCTAAGCACAATCCGTCCAAGTTGCAACACAAGAAGGGAAACGAGAAGAAAAATAAGGACACGAGAAAATGGTGTGAGTACCATAAAAGTCCTTGGAACAACATCAACGAATGTCACTCCAAGCAGTCCCTTGTGGCCAAGCCAAAGGTTTTCAAGTCAGAGGTCAATTTTTATTTTGAGTCAAATCCTGAAGGAGGGAAGTGGATCATCGATTATGAACCTACTGCCATGGTCACTACCACCAAAGTCTATCCAAGCGAACCACAAGACCCAGAGGAAGGGGAACGCCTCTTTCTCGCAGATCTGGGTCAAGGTGGCTCTGATTCACTTCATTGTCGACATCGGTAGTCAGAAGAACTTGATTTCAGCAGAGGTTGTCAAGCAACTAAACCTACAAGAGACACCACACCTGCAGCCCTACACCATCGACTAGCTTCATAAAGGAAGAGATCTTTGTGTCAACCAACAATGTCGTCTGCCCTACGACATCAAGCCTTTCAAAGATGAGGCAGTGTGTGATATTTCTCCCCTTGAAGTTTGTGATGTTCTTTTAGGAAAACCATATTTTT
This sequence comes from Picea sitchensis, assembly GCA_010110895.2. Lineage (NCBI taxonomy): Eukaryota > Viridiplantae > Streptophyta > Pinopsida > Pinales > Pinaceae > Picea > Picea sitchensis. The sequence continues at coordinate 88,203 of SNQJ01S0044234.1, forward strand.
GAAAGCGTCATATTGTGTATGAGTCTAAACCCCACAATGTTATTATTACTTTGGGTAGACAATTGTATAGGATCCCATAGGTGGCACCGCCTACTGCTATTTCTTTAATCTCTGCTAAGCAATGAAGTAAGGTCATTTCATAGATCGATAAATTCGTTTTCTTTGTGATCCATTCTCACATTTAGCAGAAGGTCACTGCCACATCTGTGGCCTCTACAAAACACCTCTCTTTGCAACAGAAGCAAGTGAACGGGATCATGGAAGAATATAGAGACATCTTCGTCTCACCTACAGGGGTACCGAAACACTGCCAAGTCAAGCATCCAATTGATATGAAACCTGACGCACCTCTACCTAATGGACTAGTATATCGGTGCTCACTGATACAAAATGATGAAAACAGGTGTTAGATCCAAGAGATTCTTCAAAAGGGGCACATCAGACCTAGTTCCTCCCCTTGTGGAAGCCCAATTGTACTGGTGAAAAAGAAGGACGAGACTTGGTGTTGGGCTCTAAAGATGTCCTAAAAACAACCTTAGTCTGACATTAATTTATCAACCAAGGATTTGTCTTCTCTTTCAAGAATGTTAGCAAAGTCTATGAAGATAGTCGTAGAGATTTAAATCATGTAGATAATTCAGCTAAAGCAAATCCAAGTCTATCTAAATTACTGCAATAATCAAGTTCTTCACACATTCATTAAAGACTTTGAAACTAATAACTTACTCAATATAATTGTAATCTGAACAATAACACACCATGAATCAAAGCATCAATCAATTTACTGAATTCATTTATCTAAGAAACCATAATTTAATCTGCAAAACCACTTAATGAATAAATCTCTCAATGATTAATTAATCTACTCGAAAGGAACATCGAATTACTAAATATTTAAGAAGGAACAACAAATGAGAATTAAATCGTAGGAACAACAAATGTGAATTTGATAAAAGGAACAACGTATGTGAAAATGAAAGGAATTCACAAGTGATAAACTAACAAAAATTGGAAATGGAACATCAACCGACAATATTCAAATGAAACATCTATTCTATGAAAATGAACAACATAACCAATTCATAAAAGAATCAACACATTAACGAATCTATTTTAACTAATGAAAATAAATTCAAATCATATAACTATAACATAATTGTTATGATTAAAGATGAGATAGTAACTCCTTCTGACTGAGCCCACAGTCTTCAGAAGATACTGCTACTAAAAACTCAATATGCAGAAATGCTCAAAACGCTTGAATCTTTCATTAATTATATAACTGATAAATCATTTACAAATGATTGTTGTACAAAATGTCAAGAATTAAGAGATATGGATGTTTGGTTAAATTCCTTGGGTATTTCTCTATTGTTCACTATCCTTTATATATTACAATGATATAAGAAAATTAAGCTATCCCGAGGATCGAGAGATCCTCAGGATTACTTTTACTATTTATGAAGATTGCAAGATAAAGAGTCAATCTTCCTTTAAACCATTTTGTGCCTGATTTCTTTGATCTTGAATGGCCTGTGCATCTTCATGATCTTCTTAATTATCTTGAGTTAACAACAATTGTCCATTTCTGCAATAAAATCAAAACAATTCAAACTAAAATTCAGAAAATACCTAATATCATTCAATAATATTTCTAAAATATTTTTTAACCATTTTCTTTCCTAATTACTTCAAATTAATAGAAAAGTCAACAAAGAATATATCACAAACCATAGTAATAAGGAGAATATTTGTACCTTTTTCTCAACTCAACACACCCCCCAACTTACCTTTTTTCATGTCCTCATGCAACAAGAGAGTTTATATGTAAAGCAATGATACTGAAGGGTGGAGAGGTCTCTTCTCTAGGTATTTGAAACCCATGCTTACCTTTAAGCTCTTCAAAAGAAACATCTTCCATATTCTTACAAATTTCATAATCACTATGATAACCCTCTAGAGGATACCAAATAATGGGAGGACTGTACTAGCATCCAATCCAGGAAGGCCCTTCATCCATCATCATTCTGACATACCTCTCTAACCTGAAAGTAGCTACTTGAAAATTTCTGAAACCAAGTGGTTCCTTGTTCTTGACTTCATTTGAAAAGACATTCCATCTTAATTTGGCAGCAGAAAGGGCTTCTTCCTTAATCTCCCCGAAATACTGTAGACCTGAATGTACAACATGTCTATGGATGGGAGCTAAAGATTCCAAAACCTTCTCCCTCTTCATGAATAATCTGTGTTGCATAATGTTATCAAAAGATTTAGGAAGTTCCCCTATGATCCATAGGTCTACTCCATTCTCCCTTTTCATGAAGACCTTATGTGATTTATTCCTCCTGGTCTGTTTTTTGGCAAAGGACAAGAAGGCTTGAAACTAGATATCCCCAGTGAATGGATTTAGGTTCTCTTTTACGTTCTTTAAAAAATGAAATGAAATTAGAAATAGTGGTGAACTCAGAAGGTATGCCTACCCTAATAGCTTTTACTGTTAGTAACAAATAACGTTCTAATAAAAACAGGGCATAATTAGTAGCAAGGGCCCTATAAGCTAAAATATCAGAATAAATAAAGCAAATTTATTTGATTTTCTCTAAAGCTCCATCGAGTTGGCCTTGTACCTTCTTCACCTTTTCTTTATCTTTGCTGAGCTCAACAAAGGTCTCATTATCAGTTGCTGACATGGCTCAAAGTTGTCTGAAAATTTTCTGATGTTCTAACACTGTTACCATTTCACTTCTACATTGAGTTAGGGTTTGTTGGGATTGTTCTAGTTCTGCTTCCAACCTTTTAATAATGACATCCTATTCAGGGGAGTGAAATACTTCTTCATTCTGAGTTTCTATTTCAACTATTTCTAAAGGAGCATGCAATTATGTTTGTGTTCCAACATAATTGGTGTGAACTATCCTTCTGGGAAGTGGATTTCTTCCCTGTACTCTAGCCCTATTAGATTTCTTCTTCTTATGGGATTTGTCAACCTATTCCATATGATCCTTAAGTTGTCTAATTGTTTCTTTCAATCTTCCAACTCTTTGTTTTAATACTTTTATTTTCCTAACCCTTTTCCTCAATGTCTTGTTTTCATGTTGTAATTTTCTGATTTTGTTATGGCATTTTCCTACTGTCTCTTTTTGTCTAAGGAGAATTTCAAGGTTTTCCCCACCTTGATCAGCTGGTAACTACTTCCCTATATATTCTGGGTGCTTTGGTTGTTCTAAAGGATTGTTCTCATCAAACTGGGCTTCTGGCTATCCTGTTCCTTTAGGAGATGGCATCTCCATATCAGGAAGATCAAAGATAGGGTTTGAATGAGAAGAAGTTGGTGCTTGGGGTTCTCTAGACCTGTCTGTATCTTTAGTAAGTGATACCCCTAAATTTCCCAATACTTGGGCCATCTCTTCTTCATAAATTCTGTAGAAATCATCCTGTTGTTCTATAGGGGTTTCATGTGATGGTTTTTATGTTTGTACAGTTTCCTGAGTGCTTTCAGGTTGTGTTGCCTTTTTACCCCTTCTTCTTTTTACAATGGAGGTTCCAGGAACAAAAATTGTTCTTTGTCTCTTTTTATTTGATGTTCCTGGCTACATGTTCTGAGTTTCTGCCAACTGAATGAGGTCTTCTTCCATTTCAGGTTAGGGTACTAGAATTTCAATTTGGGCATTATCTCCTTCTATCTAGGCTGCCTCAATTCCCCGTGGGGAAATTTCATGGTGGACTTCAAGTTTCTCAATTTTTAGGGGCCTATCGGGTTCAATTAATGATCTAGGTGGATCCAAAACCACTCGAAAATACTCAAATGCAGAAAAGGAGGATCTAGGAATGACCCATAAGTCTTAGAAGGGTCCCTAGGCTAAGAAAACGCTCAAAAACAAAAGTTCTTAGAATTGTATGAAACCAATTCCATTTCATCCAGCTCGTTCTTCCGATTCCGACCATATATTTACTTTCTCAAACGGAGCTCGTATGAAGAAGTTATGACACTTTGAAGTTTTTTGAAAATCATGATAAAAAGTCAAACAATCAACAGGCCATACTGATGATGTCAACAGTATAGATGATGACATCAGCATGAAACGTGTCACCTTCTAGAAGCCAACAGTTTGGCGGATCCAGCCAAATCTGGCGAATTTCGGTCAAATCTGGCGGTTACCGCCAAATCTGAAGGAGGTTCGCTAAATTTGTCGAACTAGTTAGAGGCTCTGCTTATTTAACTGGGCACGCAAAATGAAGCAGGGGAGTGGGCAGAGGCTGCATTGGAATTCGTGCCAGGAGGTGTCCTAGACGACCTGCTTAGAAATAGATCAACTTTATACTCAAAAGTTGAAAAATTTCGAGAGGATTCCGAATATACTCTCTATTTCTTCATCATAGTAGCTGAATAGAAAAGTGTCTCCAAAAGAGGAGTTGGCATGCTTTTTGAGACTGTATGGATCTGATAGGCAGAGGTTGCATTGGAATTCATTCCAGGAGGTCGCCCAGACAACCTGCTCAGAAATAGGTCGACTTTATACTCAAAAGTTGTAGAATTTCAAGGGGATTCCGAATATGCTCTTTGTTTCTTCATCGGAGTAGCCAAATAGAAAAGTGGCTCCAGAGCCCATTTGAGCGAGCCAAGCATACTCGAGTTTATAGTCAAAAGTTGCAGAATGTTGTTTTCCAACCACCTATGATGTCTGTTTCTTCCTAGAATCACAGATATGAAAGTTGGTTTTTAGGAGCTCTTATGTAAGCCTTTCTTTGTAATGTTTTAAGCATTTGAGATTAATTAAAGAGCGGTCTCACTGATGGAGTGGACCCAGAGACGTAGCCAAGAAGTCTGGTGAACTCCATTACCATTTCTTGTTCATAGATGGTTTTCTTACTTGTTTATGTGGTCATGTGCTTGATGGATGTTCTTTAATTTTGCATTACAAAGATGGCTAATAGTTGAAAATTCACATGCAAATAATGGTTAAAAGATCTTGAATTTTAGATCAAGTTAAATTTCAGATCAATTAAGTCTCACCAAGTTATTTGTGTATGGTTTAAGGCCCTGTTTACTATCAATTTTACTAACCCGTGGTTACTAATTACATTGGCAGGGTATTTGGCCTTCTGGGTCCTTTCGGCAACTTCATGCAGCATGGTATTAAAAAAGAATGGTAAATTTATCATTAACCTTTGTTTTAATACTTCCAGTAGCTTGAGGTGGCGAGGTCTCACCACGTCATATCGCCTGTCGCATGTGATATATCTCTGTATCATGCCTGCTATCTCCCTCCATGGTTTGATGAGAGTAGAGGGGTTGAGGCCTTTCCCCTTTTTGTCAAATTCTTTCCCTGGTTATCCGAAGGACTCCACAGCCTCTTTGAGTGATGTATATTTCCTGGTCCACTATGTTCCTTTGTTTGGGAGGCCTGTTACCTCAGTTATAAATGCATCAATAACCAGTATTTTTATTCCTTGAATTACTAAAACTCCCCCCTGTAAGTTTTGGAAAAATGCTAGTGCGAAATTTACATCGAATCCCTGCAGTATGTTAAAGTATTGTGTCCATGCCAAATGGTGTAGAATTTATCTTTCTTGGTCAGTTACTTGCAGTAACGTGGGCTTGCGATGGATGCTTCGACCACCCATGTCTTCTGTAAACAAGTCAACACAACTATAGTTCCCAACTGCAAACTTAGTTAGACCAGCCTATGAGAAAAATTGCTAGAAATGGTAAAAATTACAAAACATCAATGGTATATAGAAATACAGTTTTTTCCATTAATTGTAATCATTATGGTCTATCAATAATAGTGCAGAATATCCACTCCCTGATAAATGAAAAGGTCGACCTTGACCATCGATATGTGTGAATGTAATGATGATGGTCAGACAAGTGAGGGATAATTACTACGCTGTCGCCGCTGGGAGAATAATCATTAATAAATTCCAAAGAACTTTAATGTTAATCATGAACAATAATCACACCTTTTGTGGGAATTACAAGTTCAAATACCAATGTTCAAATATGTCAAGGAAGAATATTCCGAGTAGTCTAAACTTGTTCACATTTTATAAATATGCCATGTGCCATAACTTTGTTACTTTCCCTTGTGTTGAATATAACCAAAATGATAGCCTTTTTTTTAAGAAAGTAAGTCTATGAACACAAAAAACTTAGAGTAGAAAAAATAAACTTCAATACCATAGGCAGAGCCACTGCTGCCAGCAGGCATCCATAGCCTCGATAGGGTTTCCTTTTAACCCGTAGATGAGCTAGTATCCTAGATAAATAGTTTGAATATTCTTTTCCCGAAAAGACCATTATCCTGGTTTGGTGGTCAGATAACAATAATGCCACTCACTAGATTGTAACAAAGTGAACAAGTTGGCTCGTGATGAGACCTCTTGTCCTTTGATGCTAACTGCCAAAAGCCATTTCCATGGTGTGGTAGCCATAGTAGTACTATCACTTATGTTACTCTCTTATGATCGTGGTAGGTTGGCTCATGATGAGACCCCCTATCCTTTTTGGGAGAAGGTTATTTTCTTTATTATTATTTCCCTTTTTTTTAGGCTTTATTAAGGGAGGCTCATCTACTCCTTAAGAGTGTGGGATGGCGTAAGAAGTGTAAGAATTCCAATTAAAAATGTGCCTTAGACTCCTTATTATGATGTGAAGGAAAATTAATATTTAAGTATATGTATATATATAGGGGGAAGAAACAAATTATGGTGGTTAAGGATTATGAACAATATTAAGATAATTCAAAAAAATCAATCCATAAACAATTTGATAAGGTATGCTAGATATTCCTCAAAAAAAGAAAATGATGGATCGTTACCATGATGATTAGAAGTGATGCTGTTGAAAATTATTAGTGAATTTCGTACCCAAAGGAGTGGCTAAACATATCAGAAGGACGCGTTGTTGGTGAAAAATCGTTACTTTCAAAGGAAAGGAACAACAACAGGAACAACTGCAAAAAGGAACAAAAATTGTTTCTTTCGAATGAACAACGCTACCCAAAAAAAGGAATGACAATCGCGACAAAGGGAACGATAGTTGTTACATTCGAATGAAGGACACTACTCGCAAAAGGGAATGACAATCCCAACAAAGGAAATGATAGTTGTTACGTTCGAATGAAGGACACTACTCGCAAAAGGGAACACCAATTGCAACAAAGGGAACTAAAACTGTTACATTCGAATGAACGACACTACTCGCAAAAGGGAACAACAATCACAACAAAGGGAATGACAGTTGCTACATTTGAATGAACGACAATGATGATGTTCAAATTTTTAACAATCTAATTAAGTAAATGGATACCTCCAGCAAACATTTTTGTTTTAGCAAATATAGGATTGATTAGTCATCAACTAAATTCATTTAATTTTAATGGGTAGCTCTATTCAATGATCAAATTATTGGATAGTTTGTAGTGTCATACATTCATTTTATATTTACTACAAATGTGCATTCTTTTAGTGCAGTCATCTGACTTTTTACTATGGAACATGACATATTCATCTCCTGTGTAAAACAAGGTTTATATTTGATGGATTTTTCAAAGTGAGACAGGAGCAATTTGAAGTTTGAATAAGGAACATAAAATAGTGCTAATTATACTCATTACAGTCATCATTTCTATTTTTTTTCCCCCAAAATTCTTTATAGTGACTTTCCTAGAAAATAAAAACTTAAAACTCAATCAAATATTTAAAGAAAAATATATACAATATGTACAGTGATGATAAAACCAACAATTTTATGAAGATGAAGTTGTTGGGTTACCTTCCCAGCCAGCTAAAATATGAACAGTAGGATCATTAATTACTTATTGGCAAAATGATTCTTTTGAAATAGGTTGATGGTAGAGTCGTAGCCGATGTCCATTCACTAGAAAAGGAGAACCAAACCCATTGATGGTAATTAAAATGAAAGTGCCATTATCATGAACTTCATTGATTTCATACGGTTCCAACCACCTTGTCTGCAATTTCCCAGGGAAATCCTGAAATCTAGAATCATAGAGAAGCACCCAATCACCTTTATAGAAGGATTTCTTCTTAATATGCTTATCATGCCAGCTATCTCTCTGCTGCTAAATACCAGCTGTGCACTGAAGCAAGAACAAGTGTGCTTCATCTAAATCATTGATCTGCTATAATCACTATGTGTGTGCCTCCATAAGATCCAGTCCAATTTCCTTGGCCATTCTTAGAGTCTTGATCTCAAATTCAATTGGAAATATAGGGTCTTTGCCAAAGACTAGGTGATAAGGAGAGTAGCCAGTAATGTTATGCCATGTTGTGCAATAATCCCATAAGGCATTTGGAAGCTCGGCTACCCAATTTTGACAGTTTTTTTAAACTGCTTTTGTCAAGATTGCCTCCAAGAATTTATTGGTACTTTCCACTTGTCCGTTTTCCCATGGGTGGTATGGGGAGGCAACCCTATGTTTAATGTGATAATTGTGTAGAGTGGACGATATTTTATGTGATGTAAGTTTCGACCCTCTGCCAGTGATTACTTCCCTGGGTAATCCATAACATACAAATAATTCAAAAAGAAATTTAATGACTGCTTCCTCAGTTGCGTTTGGCAAGGCCACTACTTCTACCCACTTGGTGATATAGTCTATTTCAACTAGTATATAAGATTTCTGGTTTGATTTTGGGTTGAAGGGCCCAACGAAATCTAGTTCCCATATTTTGAAAGGTTCTTCCACCACTTGTGGTTGTAGGGGAATTTCATCAGCTTGGCCTAGTCGACCCATCCTCTGACAATTGTCACATGCCTAGACATACTTCTTTGCATCTTTAAATATTGAGGGCCAATAATATCCCATCTGTAAAACCTTATGCCCAGTACTGTGGTCTACAAAATTTCCACCATAGGGATCATCGTGACATGCCTTCAAGACATCGAGAATCTCATCATCTCTGATACATCTTCAGATCTTCATATCGGATCCTGTGTGGAAAATACATCCACTAATCCAGGTGAACCATGCACCACACTGAATTATTAGTTTCCTTTCTCTTGATGACAAGTGTGCTGATAATTTCCCAGCTGCTAGATAATTCACCACATCTACGTACCAAGGCATCTTAATAGTCACATCAAACAAGTGTTCGTGTAGAAATTGTTCTTTGACTATCAATGAATTATTTGTTTTGGGTACACAAGACAAGAAATCTACAAAAAAATTCCCTCTTCCTGACTGATCCTTAATGGTGATGTTGAATCCCTGCAATAGAAACAACCACCGATTAACCCATCCTTTAGTAATTTCTTTGTTGGATAAATATCTAATAACAGAATGATCAATATACAAAATAACTAGATAGCCTATTATATAGTGGAAAAATTTATTAATAGCATGTACAACAACTAAAAATTCTTTTTCTATTACTATGTAATTTAATTCGGCAGGAGTAATATTTTTGCTAATAAAATAAATAGCATAAGGTTTTTTGTCTTCTTCCTATCCAAGGACAATGCCCATGGTGATATCCAATGCATCTGAAGAGATGTTAAATGGTAATTTCTAGTTTGGTCCTCTCAGCATCAGTGCTGTTGAAACCATCCTTTTAAGTTCTGCAAATGCAACATCACACTTATCAGACCACCGAAATTCCACATTACCAGTTAAAGCATTTAAAGGTGTAGATATTCTTGAAAACATTTCTATGAATCTGCGATAATATCCTACACAACCAAGGAAACTATGTACCTCGATTTGTGTATGAGGTGTAGGAAGATTAAGGATTACCTCTATTTTTGCTGGGTCAACCTTGATTCCATCTGCAGAAACATAGTGTCCTAGTACCACACCTTCAATCATCATCATATGAAATTTCTCATGACTCAAACATAGCCTAGTAGCAATGCATTGTTCCAGTACTTTCTCTCGATTGTTTAAAGCTTGATCAAAGTCAGTGACATAAGGGGTCAAATAGTCCATGTAAACTTCAATTCCTTCATTAATTAAATCAGAAAATATGCTCAAAATAGCTCTCTGGAATATAGTTGGAGAATTACATAATCCAAAGGGAAATACTCTATATGCAAAGGTACCCTAGCGACATGTAAATGTAGTTTTATCCTGGTATTATGAAGAAATTTGAATCTGATTATAACCACTGAAGCCATCTAAGAAGGATAAATACTGCTTCCATGCTAAAGTGTCAAGGACCTTGTTGGTGTGTAAATATGTTCATTGTATATCTCACACACATTTACATGTCAATCTAGGATTCGTAATCGAAAGAATCATTACACCATATGTGCCGAAAACAAGTAACCTATCTAAGTCTGTTGCATATAGGAAATAATTAATAACATAAAAATTCCATTTCTAAGATCTCTAAATACTTCAAAATATCCTATGAACCTAAAAGAGAAAACTGATAATGAAACTTAGACAAACAGTCAATCAACGAGATGTTGTACCAGAGAAGCAAGTCTGTTCATTTTAGGCACTTGTATTGAAAAGATGAAATTTAAGAAGCTTTTCTTCTGTAGTAATTAAAACAATCAACTCCAACCATTCTTGAAACAAAAACCAACTTCAATTTCATGTAATTCAATCAAACTATCACAAGGGGAATTCAGTATAACTGAAAGACTTTATTACAGCACATGAAGATGAAAGATAAAGTCTCTTGGTCCCTTGTGATACTACAATCATAAACTTAAAATATCAGTCCCACACTTCAAATTATGAGATAGCTACCTTCAACATTGGATAATAAAATGTATATTCGATCTAGCACTTTCCTATACACACCAAACCAAAATGATTAACTCAATGCTCAATCCTAAGAATGAAATAAAGACTAATCACACACACACACACTACTGTAAAATATCCACACAAACACACATAACGTATACAATGAGGTTTACCTTAGTTGGAGCGGTGGGCCCGTGCCGAACCAACAAGGAACCTCTTAAGGAGTTAACAGACTAAAAATTTCACTCACATCCAAGAATTGACATAAAAAATATTTTGTATTAATTTAGCTGGTAAATTGGATCAACAGTCTTTTACTTCATACATGACAACGACAAATATTGTCTGATTATTATCGTATATTTCTTACATTCCTCTCTACACAACATTCCTTATATAAGGTAAGACGATACTACCAATATTTATGGATAAACATTAAACAGTTCGAGAAATTCCAGAATTAAGATTTACATAGAATTTTTAGGAGTCGACTCCATCCTCATGACACGAAGTGCATGAGCGATGGAGTCTCTTGCAACTGGAGAACTGAATCGGATGCTTCTATCCAACTATATTCTCGAAATCTCCACCATTATCCAGTTACAACTGGCACATCCCGAAACAAAGGTTTTGGTACCGGATTGCACATAGTCGCGAGTCTGGTACCAAAATAGAACAGAGCAAGGACTACTGGAATAGTGCACGTCTTGGTACCAGAATGGAGTTGGTACCGGATCAGAATTGTCTTAGGTAATAGAATGGATTTAGTACCGGATTACATGGTGTCTGGTAGTGCTGGATAGACTACTCATAAATCAAATTATTAGAACTATACAAAATAAAACACTTTCAATCGAATTAATTTAAGAAAGTTAAACAAACATGTTTTAAATCACCAATTACCTCTTGTAGACATGACATATCTATTAGGCATGTGTTTTGGGAGGGAATAGTCCAGTATAGGTTTATAACAGAGGCAAAAAGACTTAGATAGAGGGTAAGATAACATATTATCTTATGTCAAAATGGAGACTCAACATTTCCCCCATGCTGAAGATGTTGCATGTCCTCATGCAATGTTATCAAAAATTGATACCCAAAAACTTTTTGCACAATTGGACCCTCCTCTGTCATTCCTCAGATTGCAAAATGTTAACACCAAAAGATTCACTCTTCAATTCCTTCTTGATCACCCTAGTGTAATGGACCATTCTCAAGACTTTGTTAAGTTTGGCAGAGACCTCTGCATGCTACTCCTTCAATTCTGCATTCTCTGCCTTGATATGCCTGTCCAATATTTTGTATTCTTCAATTTCTTGTTTCAATCTCTTAATTTCTATTAATAATGTTGGTTCATTTAGGGACTGGTCTGGACTTGGTGTGAGTACTTCCTTGGCCACCATCTCTCGAGCCTCTTTTTCTTTCCTCAGGCTCCTCAGAGCCTTTATTATCATCTTTCATCTTCTCAAGGATTTGCCTGGACTTGGTGTGAATACTTTTTGAGTTACCACCTCTCGAGCTTCTTCTCCCTTCCTCAAATCCATCAAAGTATATGTTACCAATCCTTCCATCTCACTTATTGTTACCAGTCCTTTTGTTTCACTTGTGGCAGATCCTCAACCACTTTCTTTGTCTGGAGAACTTGGAATCCATAGGTTCTCTTTGAGGAGAAGGTATGTTTGGAATTGTCTCCTGTTTAGCCATACTTCTGGTCGTCCTGCATATGGGTGGTGAGGATTTTTTAGACTTGCTGACAGGGGTAGGAGTTTCTTCAAATAGTTTCCTTTTCTTAGATTTACTGATAGGGGCAGGCCTGGACATTTGTGCCTCCTATGTTGACTAGACCTTTATCTTGCGGGCTTGAACTATAAATTTTGGGGTTTTCTTTTGCTGGAAAACCTGTATTCCTAACCTGGAAGATTAAGGCATGGGATCTGGAACTTGTGCCTCCTTTCCTTCTAGTTTCTTTCTATTTTTACTTGTCACCTTAGCAGTATCCTTCAAGCGACCAACTGAACTTTGGGAAGGCCGAGTAACTTCAGAAATACTTTTCAATTCTTTAGGGGATTTTGGAGGGGGTTTTATAGTTGGCTCTAGTAAAATCCCATGTTGATCCATCTCCCCCTTCTTTTGTTTCTTATTCTGTGACCATTGGTATTTAGGGCATAGGACTGAGCTAGAAACTAGTACATTTGGGTCAAATTCCTATGGCGCATTCGACACAATTGCCACTTTATATTGTCGGGAGAACAAAAAACAATGGACCCCGACAAACGTCGTTTCACATGACGTCTCTTTTTCAACGACATATATTTCTTCATTATTGCGACGTCTTGAACGTGGCAAGATCGACGTTTTGAACGTTGCAAGAGAGACATCTGAAACGTGGCAATAGAGACATCTAAAATGTTCCAAGATCGACGTCTTAAACGTGGCAAGAGATATGTCTGAAACGTGGAAATAGAGACATATGGAACGTGGCAAGACCGACGTCTTAGACGTGGCAAGAGAGACATCTAAAATGTGGAAATAGAGACATATGGAATGTGGCAAGACTGACGTCTTAAACGTGGCAAGACCGATGTCTTGAACGTGGCAAGAGAGACATCTAAAACGTGGCAAGACCAATGTCTTGAAGGTGGCAAGAGAGACGTCTAAAACGTGGGAAGAGAGACGTCAGGAATGTGGCAAGAGAGATGTCTTAGACATGGCAATAGAGACATCTTGAACGTGGCAAGACCGATGTCTTGAAGGTGGCAAGAGAGACGTCTAGACCATGGGAAGAGTGACGTTAAGAGGTATCATCTCCGACATGGTTGCTATGGGAGCGACACTCCAAGATGTCGCAATAGCG
>SNQJ01S0044236.1:12090-49938 GCA_010110895.2 Picea sitchensis
CAGACCCACCTTCCGACATCTTCATATTAAATAATCTCTTCATTAGAAATACCTTATTGGACATCGAGGGTTTTTCATACAATTTGGCCAACGCATACATCAAACCCTTCGTTGTCTTTTCTTTCAAGATATTGAAAGCCACCGACGTTGCCAGGCTCAGCCGTATCGTTCCTAGAGCCTTTCTGTCAAGAATTTCCCATGATTTGTCCTTCATGGCCGCCGACTTATTTGCTACTCCGCTCAATGGTAGGAATAGATCCTTCTGATATAAATAATCTTCCATCTACATCTTCCATAATTGGTAGTTTTTCCCGTTAAATTTCTCGACCCTAAACTTTCCATCTTCCGACATTGCTCCCACTCGAACTAGGAACCCTCTTTTACTGCGAGTTACCTTACGCTCTGATACTAGTTGTTAGAAAAACAGGACCGCAGAGCAATAAAATAAAACAAATTCGAAAACAAAACACAGAAGATACACAATACAAGAGAGACACAGATTTACGTGGTTCACGCAGTGTGGGCTACGTCCACCAGAGAAATTGCCAGGTCCTTTCTTTATTATTATCCAGCAAAATGAAGGGATACAACCTACAACAAAACCTGTTGTAAATTCCTCTTATTTCTCTCACAGTCTCCTCTCTCAGAATACAATACTCACCAACATACATAGCCGCAATACATTTTCCTCATAAAAGAGGGTTGCCTTCTAGGGAAAAAAACCCTAACATAATCTCTATCATTAGATCTGTGACCTTATAATGAACGGTCCAGATTTACAATGAAATTACAATATACTTTTACAAGGAAATTTTTGCTTCGGGGGCTTCACCCCCAAACCCCCACTAGGGGCCCGCTTGCCCCCAGACCTCCCAACCAGGGGGATATCCCGCTTGCCCCCCCGGAGTGTACATACTTCTGGGGTGTAAATACTTCATGGGGTATAAATATGGCTGAAAGTAAAAGACCTCTAAATCTGGAAGATAATCAGGCTCCACAACCAACAGTTCCTAGAAAAGCATAATAATAGGTTGGACCTCTTGCCCAATTTATTGGAAAACCCACTTCTAGTTCCTAAAGATATTACAAGCTTGTAGGTTATTTCATTTAGAAATCCATTTCGTGAAATTGCTTGGCTTTTTACAAGAATAACAGGACAGGATTCCACAACAACTATTTCCCGGATGACTCTTTCTATTTTGTATTTCACAGTCAACGAAAAAGCAATTTTTGATTGGGACAAGTTAATTTCCCATGAAATATGTTCCCAATTCTCAAGATTCAAAAGGGAAAATAAATTTATATGTTGTCCTATTTAGTTTTTGCAATAGCGCATTCCTGTCGGTTTCCACAACTGTCTCTCTCCAAGAATGTCAGCTGCAAATTCCACCCAGTAACGTTCTGGTACCAAGCCTTGTGGAAGCACAAGGCTTCCCAGTATTTCTATGAAGTTTTCAATGGCTTCGTGTCTGTTTTCAAAGTTTTGTTGTTAGGAGAAGATATTCCTTGCATATCTGAATAGGCAACCATTTTTTTGGATAGGAAGGGGACACTCGAGCATTTGGATAATTACACTTTCATAAGATTTTTTGGCTCCAAGGAAATACCTACTCTCCTTCCATGTCACATTACGAACAAAATTTTTGTTGTAGAAGTAACACGAAAATACAATTACTGGTTGCATTTGCTGCAAAAGAAAAAAAATAAATAGTTTTTTCCTCTGCCTTGGAAAGTAGGGGAGTTCGTGTTGAAAAACGTCAAGAAAATTGATGAATTCACAGTGCATTCTAGCATCTCCAACCTAAGATATGCTGAAATCATAAGAGGGTTCAACCCCTATAATATTTTTTCGAGAAGATTTACAAACACTTGGCGTCGACGATTGTTTTTTTAAAAAAACACCTGCCTGAAAACAGAGAAAGTGGTGGAAACTCTCCTGCCTCTGATGCTGGTGATGTGGACACAGTGCAAAGCTGCACTAAATTGTACACGCGATAGGGGAAAGGCCCTGGTGACAAGTGTCTTCAATCAGAAAATAACACTCCAAAAAGTATGATATCCAGGAGCATCTCTCCAATGACCCACCACAGCAACAAAGAAACTCAAAGTTCTTCAAATGGAGGAGGCGATAACGACCCTCCTCACTGTAAAATTGATAGTTCTCACAAGATTCTAGTAGAGAGGAAGAGAACAAAAAATGTGAGATAGGTGGAAGAGCCGGAAATTCAGAGTGAGAACATGGAACTTGAAACTGATCTGGATAACATGCTCTTCTTCCTTGATCATCTCGAAAATGCCATCCATCATATCCGTCCAATGGACATATCCATTACCAAATTTTTTGACGAAGATGAATCCTTCGTGTTCCAGAGTGTTGTTTTTGATATCCAGTCCAAACAATTGATAATTGAGAAAAAATATGTTAAAAATAATAAAGGGAAATCTCGTTCAGAGGTTTCCCTTGCCAACATGTGTCTGTCCCAAATTTGTCAACTTCACACCATGAGCGGAGAAGCACTTCATTATTACATTGTAGGCATCAAGATCGAGAATGACAGATTGAAGGATCGGGTCAAGGAATTGGAAGAGGCTTTCATTCCTATGCCATTGCTTGTCAATCCTTTGGCAATAGCCATGCCTACCACCCTTGCAACCAACGTAAAATCATCCTCCACCCTGATGGCATATTGTAGAGGATATGTGGAGAATAATATCAAGAAGAGAATGGAAATGGTTACCGAGGCATGGAAAACATCACAAACCATCACTTCCCTTGGAACCAGGGCACATAGTTTTCTCAAACATTTGCAGGCGGAGTTAAAAGATAAAGAAAATTTATTTTTAAAAACAGTCCTTCCTTTTGGCTCCATTGTCTACAATATGACAGAAACAAAAATAAGAGAACAAGATCTTCCATCCAAAAATTGGATGGGTCAGTTGAATGCATGTTGGAAAGAAAAAGTGAAGAACCTGCATCTCATTGTTTAGTCATGTGAACAAGCCATATCAAAGAAAGATAAATTATTCACAAGGCTATCAAGAATAGACTTAGCCAAAAAAACCAACAACTTCTAAGACCCTGAATTAATCGCAAATTCCTTGCCCTTAACCAGGAAAGAGTTCTATAAACAGGTTGCTATGTTTAAGGCCTTGTCTCTGGAATTTTTTTACAACATGATTAAGTTTGATCAAGCTCACGTTGACGACTGGCTAGTCAAATATTCAGTACAGAATGAGGAAATTCATCAGGCTCTGTGTAATATTTCTATCGAATTCCAGGAATTAGAAAACGATCTTTTCAACATAAAATTCCAGAATGAGATCAACGTCACCCCAATGAGAAGATACATTCAAGAATGGCTCGAAAGGAAATTGACACAGGCCACCGACGAAAGGAAACAAACAGTTTCCAGGATTCCAACAGCCGTCGATGACATCATTGAAACTGAAGCAGTCGGCGACATCAATGAAACGACAGCCACAAGAAAATAACCAAAGGGCTCATATGTACCTTCCCTGTAAGTCTACTGATCACATCTTGCTTTGTTTATCAACCTAGTTATTTACTTTCTTAAATAGAGATGTGTAGGCAAACACTTGTACCTTTCAATTTATTTTTTTGCAGGTATTGCACTCTATCTTCTTTATACATTCCTGTTTCTTGTGCATATTTATCTAATGGTTTGCGAGAACCCCAATCCCAGTCTACATGACAAATGCATTGAAATTCCCATTAATATGTAACAAACTTTATTTTTTTTGTATATTTCAAAATTTCCAGTAGTATGTAACACAATTTTATTTTTTGACATACTTCAAATAAAATTGTTTTCTTATCTCCTTTTCAATTTATGTCTTAATACATTTTTATCTTTTACCAGTCTGTATGACAAATGAATTTAAATTTTTATATGTAACAAATTTTTATTTTTTTATATATTTCAAAATAAATGCTGCTCTACATGCCAACCGTCATTTATTTATGCCCCATGTTGACAAATGCATTTCAATTTTTATATGCCACACATCATTTACTTATGCCCCATGTTCCATGATATACATGTTGCATATGACATTTCCATCATATAGATTTCAAAATTTCCAGTAGTATGTAACAAACTTTTATTTTTTTACATATTTCAAATAAAACTGTTTTCGTATCTCCTTTTAAATTTATGTCTTCATACATTTTTATCTTTCACTAGTCCATATGACAAATACATTTAAATTTCCAAATTTTTTCTTCCACTGTGAACAAATTTGTAGTTTGTTATATACTTTCAAAAAATAAATGGTGCTCTACATGCCAAGTGTCATTTACGTTTTCTCCATGTTCCATGATATACATGTTACACACAACATATCTGTCATTTACAATTCGACCCCATTTTCCACAATTTTCTTTCTAACCTCGTTGGCAGGGACTACACTGCCACACAACCTTGTTTATTAAGTTTTCCTACATTCATATTCACAAATCAAATGTTGAATTATAAGTCGTCCAATCTTTACAAGCATTCATAGTGGTATTCAGAGGTATAGATGCAAAGTGGTATTTTTCATCCTCTGGTTGTTTAGTTTGGTGAACGTCATTAAAATCAATGAATATATAGAGATATAATAGCTTAAATGAATGTAGAACCAAATATTTGGAGAAGAATAAAACAAAAAGGTTACATGGTTTATGTAAAGTGGTTTTAAGATAATTAACATGTCAAGCAAAAGGAGAGTATCGCGGCCCCTCCCAGCGGTGTTTAAAACCATATGTCCATGTAAAGTGGTTTTACGATATGTGACGTGGCAAGAAAAAGGAGAGTATCGTGGCCCCCTCCAAGTGGTTTTTAAAACCATATGTTGACCCCCCGTAGTGCCTTATGAAGTAACAAGTGGTTTTTCCCCAAAACCATAAAGTGGCATCATGTGAAATTAGGGTTTTCAATTTCATCGTATTGGTCAGAGACATTTGATGTAGGGGTTTCATAGTTTTCCAATGCAAGGCATAACCTATTTTGGAAGAAATCAGGGTACACACATTGTGGTCATCAACGAGAGTGTTAAAGGGCGGTGATATAGGGTTAATGTGGATTAATTATCTCATTTTCCCATGAACCACTTGATTTTCAAAATAAATTCTATTTATGAGTTCCCATATTTGGAAGGAAATTTGTATATTTTGAAAGGATGTTTTAGTAATTTTTGTTCATGCATTTAACCTTTAAGAAACTTGAGCTCCATAATTCAGTGTCAAGGTATATCAAAAGTGCATTGGGAGAAAAAGAAGTATGAAAACTAGAAGGAGGAAAGAGCCTTTTTGTGGAGGTATTGTTAACTCTCTTGCCTGCCAAGATAAAGACTTCCATTGGTTGATTTCATATCACTGGTTTCATAGTCAAACTCTTGAACAAAAGAAAAATAAAAAATTTGGATGTTAGCTTAGTGAATGTTGGTTGCATGCGTGGAGTTTTTGATTTCAGGGAGTTGGTTTCCCAGTGCACCCACATATTTGATTTTAAAAACAGAACAATTTGAGTAGTTTTGAATGGTATAACCATGTTCCATTAACACCCAATATTTTCAAAGGAATGCTTCAACCGCTTACCTCCAACAAAAGTCTTAATGTTGTTGAGACTAACTCTTTTATGGATTCCCAGGGTGGTGGAATGAATTTTTTAAATCATTTCATTATTCCCTCTACAGAGATTTTAGCTGACCTTTCAACCATTGACATAACTCTGTTGGTGGAGACATATTAGGATTTTTCATGGTTATTTTCACGATTAATGGGATGAGAATCCACTTCTCATATTCCCAGGTCAATTTTTTATGCATTGCATTTTTCTTTTCGAAAATAAGTTATGTTCGACTAGGTCGATGTAATATTAAATGGGATTTCCTTTCAGAGGGCCAATTATTTAAAGACTCAGAGATTCTTCATGACTACATTTTTGGTCCCAGTAGTCACCTACTATAATGTGTTTGAGGGGTTACTCCTGAGAGGAAATTAAGATGTTGACAATGAACTAGCTCAATTATGGTACCCTGTGCTTTGGAAGAATAAGAAAACATTCCATTTTTGTCTTATTCAAGATATATTTCTTAACGAATTTAGATATATGTTGAATGGAAAAGCGCCAACAAGGATAACCCAAGAAGTGAAGGATTTCCTCAAAGGAACATGAATTTGCATGTATGAAGAAGACCATACTTGCATTAGATTGTATGGATATGATGGAAGCTACTTTCTTCTCCCCACATTTATTTGTCATAGATATCGTGTTGTAGAGGTATGCAGGTAGTACAAAATATGGTCTATCCTTTTTGAGAGAAAGAGAAAGAGACAATTTATCCCATTTCCCTTTACTGTCTCCAATGTAACAGTAAGAAATGTCTCCCACTTGTTAGTAGTTTCTGAAATGCTAAATATTTATTTTGAAGGAAGCACAACCTCTCCAAGGTTTTTAGGAGTTAGACCCTCAGGAATCCTAAAACTTCATATAACTACTGGAGATGTTCTTTCTCATTCCATCTCAGAGAAATAGTTATAAAATATCAGATTGAAAAGAAGAATAAATGAACTTGAGGATGCATTGAGTCCCAAACCATTGTTTGCAAAACCACTGGCTATTATTTCTCCATATCAAATGCATCCAAGTACACCATGGACATCAACACGGGTAAAAAAAATGTCGAATTACCGAGCGTAGTTAGATTGTATATCACATAAAATATAAGTGCCTTAATATTATTTCACAAGCATGGGAAGTTACTTCAATTCTAAGAAATTTGTCACAAAGGATCACCAACTTCATGGAATATTTGAAAAGGTACTTGGAACATGATGAATCTTTTTATAAAAATATTTTAAGTACCTTTATTGCATGAGTTTCACATTTAATTGATTGTCATAAAAATCAACAACAATTTCATTCAAACCATATAATAAAACAATTAAGAGAAAGTTGGTTGAAAATGATACAAATGTTAAGAGATTTAATTTCCACATGTACACAAATTAATGAAAAAATAAGTAATGCATTCCTAAAATCTCTTGAAATTGTAAAAGACCTTGAAGACCCACAACTAGTAAGAGATTCTATGGTAATAAATAAAGAACAACTAGACACATAGTTGGGTGTGATTAAAGCTTCATGGGAAAGTGAGTTTGATGACCTCACTGACTTTCTGAAGGAGGAAATTAAGTGGTGGCTTGTTACCATTGTAAATAAAAATGAACACCACCTTGCATCAATCTAATAGTTTCATGATGAATTTAAAGAAATTGTGGAAGAGATGTTCTCACTCATGGTTAAACAAGACATGAATTTCCTATCAATGAAGGAATACATTGAAAAGTGGCTCTAGAAATCATTGACACAAATAGTTAACCCATAATAACTACCAAAAAATAGTTATTCCAAGAAGGTTCGAAGCCCAGGTATAAATACATGAAGACCCTAATGTCAAAAAATCATCTGAGAGAGAGAGAGAGAGAGAGAGAGAGAGAGAGAGAGAGAGAGAGAGAGATCCATCCACTCACCATTCCTTTGCTGTTTTTTGAGTGCATCTCTTATTGAATCATTTCTCCTCTTTTCATCCCATTCTTAGATCATCCATATTTATTAAATGTATTTTTCATTTGTAAATTTGATCCCTGATTGCATTTCTCCTTGTCTTCTAGGTTACCGATACTATTTTATTTAGTCCATGTGAGACCCATCCCATTCATTTGGATGAATACATTTCCTTTTATCATTTAAGCATAAGGAAAATTGTGTTTTGCGATAGGAAAGATTTTTATTTGAACTTGAACATCTATGGGTAATTATTTTGTACTCTTGCGGAGAGCTATTCCAGGAGTTCATAACAATTGTGGTTTCAAACTTTCTATAAAGAAATGAGATATCATGTGTGTTTCTCCTATTCATCTTATGATTATAAATTAATGAAATCATTTAAAGCTCTTTGATTTCTGGGCCATCAGTCTTATTTTATGTGCATGAGTCTTGATTTAGAACATTTTTTCTCATTACCTAAAATAATGGATGTGATGGAATGGATGTCGTTGTTCTTTTATTGTATGTGATATTATTATTTTGTTAATATCATTTATTTATCATCTGTTCAACTATTTTACCACCTGGTCCACTCACAGGTGATGATGTTATGAATGCATGAATCTATGTTTTAGGAAATGTATTGAATATTTGAGTGATAAAGAGGAGTACCACCTCTATAAAAATATAGAGGGGATATTGATAAGTCCTTCAAGAAAACCCTAGGAGGTTGACACTTTCCCTAATAGTAAAAGAGATCAACATTTTTGGCGACCATACTGGGGAAAATGAAATAAATTTTAAAATTTTACCTTCAATTAATGACTCATCCTAATCTAGTCCAACCTCATGTTATCATTAGATTAGATGACCAAAGAAGTGTTTTGAATCAATTATGTGATTTGATCCTCAAAATAGTAAGAACAAAGAAGAAATATAGTGATGTTGGAGAGTATTGGCTCAATAGGAGCCTCTGGTTCCTCATAATTTTGAAAGGCGATTCCAAAAAAGATTCATAATACTAGACACTTCAAAATATTTTGAAAGCCCTATAACTAGAAACACGTGAAATATTATTGGATGAGTCGGTAGCTCTACGGTTCAAGATTTTGTCTCTTATTTTCCATCATTTCTTGATCATCGAAAAGAGATGGTAGATCATGAGGAATGAAATGATGAACTGAGAAATGAAGAAAGACAACAAGAAGATGGAAGAAACAATAACATACAACTAAATCGAAGAAAGAGATAAAAAATAAGTCCTTTGGCTCTTCAAGGTGAACTGTTGGGAATTTTGATCCATGCTTGTCTGCATCCTACTTAATGTTGAGGATTTTAGACCTAGGTTTCATCCAGAGTTGTCCAAAAAAACCCCCAGAGCACCGACATATCAATATTCATCCAAGGCTGAGGAAGGTCTCACCCGGGATGTAGAGAGGATCATAGAGACCACAAGGTATTTTGATAGGGATGAAGGCTAAACCCACAAATATCCATCAGGGTTAATATTCATGTAACTCATATCTAAGATATTATTAAGACTAATAATTAAAACAATACACATATATTCAACTCATACACGATAGACACATAATCAATCAGAGTTTTCACATCTTTATTACTAGTGTTATTCCATCAAGACAAAGACATACATTTCATAGAATAGATATATATGACAACCATAGAACTTCATATATTCTCTATATAAATCCTCATAATTACAACACACTGCACAATTCTCCTTCTCTCAAAAAATTGAACATATAACATAAACAAAAGTATATTCAAAAGCATTACAATATTACCACGGGCTTAGAGCGAGCTCGATACTATGGACTCAATGAATCTCTTCTTAGACATATAGAAAAATATCCCTATTTCTGATATCACTGCTTCCTTTTATATATTTCTTTGCTTGAGAGTGTTGTCTCTTTATTCTACACTCCACTCACTTGACTGGAAAAACTGCCTCACATGCTTATGGTATCTACTAGCACTCCACATAGACTTTCTGTATCAAGGAAATCTTAACTGCATGTCCAACTCGTCCTCTGTAAATCTCACGTCCCCTTATGCTAGTGACATTAATCATTCATGAATATTTCTCAATGATTCCTTTCTTGATTCTGGTAGGAATCTTCTTGATTTATGGTGCAACTGAAAAAATTCAAGTCAATGCGTACTTGGTAGACTTTAATTTGGGTGTGCTATATCAAAACTCATTCTAGTACACACCCCTTACATACATCCATGTGTGCGAAAAATACTTTAGAATGAGTGCTCACAATTTTTTTTTGTGTGCGTGTGAAAAAATGAACCCAAAACTTTGGGTACCAATATGCCCCCACCACTATTTGTTGATGGACAGTTTGAGTGAGAGAAAATAATTGTTCTACAAAAATATTTATGTTTATGGCTGGGCCTGAGTACGATAAAATCATCTATGCAGACTATAGTTGCAACCCAACTCAGGTCCTAGAATGAATCAAGCAAGTCGCGTGGTGAAAGATGGAGTTGGAGTTCATGCGTCTAGAGGCTCGACCTGGAACCTTCACTAGTGTCTGTGAAGGTGAATAAGGGATCTTCTTAAATCTCACCATCAAACACTGACCACTAAGAAGAATTGAGGTTCCATAAAGAGACAATATCATTCTCTACTTATCTTTTTTATCTAGAAGCACTAGACTGAGATAACAACCTCGACCTTTCTATTTTGGGAGGATTGAGGATCCATGGTGATATGTGAGAGTAGGGTGAGTAGCCACAAGAATTGATATATGTATTGACTATGGGATCATTGTTTCATGGGGCGAATCCATGACGATGGATGAGAGGAGATATATTGGTGAGTCATTCAATAAGGACAGTTTGAGTGAGAGAAAATAATTGTTCCACAAAATTTTTTATGTCTATGGCTGGGCCTGAGAACGAGAAAAATCATCTATGTAGACTATAGTTGCAATCCAAATCAGGTCCTATAATGAATCAAGCAAGTCGCATGGTGGAATATGGAGTTGGAGTGCATGCGGCCAGAGGCTAACCTAGAACCTTCACTAGTGTCTGTGGAGGTGAATAAGGGATCTTCTTAAATCTCACCATCAAACACTGACCACTAAGAAGAATTGAGGTTCCATAAAGAGACAATATCAATTTCTACTTGTCTTTTTTATCTAGAAGCACTAGACCAAGATAGCAGCCTCGACCTTTCTATTTTGGGAGGATTGAGGATCTGTGGTGATATGTGAGAGTAGGGTGAGTAGCCACGATAATTGATATATGTATTGACTATGGGATTTCTGTTGCATGAGGAGAATCCATGACGATGGATGGGAGGAGATATATTGGTGAGCCATTCAATAAGTCCCCTTCCTATCGACAAAGAGGATGATGCATGGTGGTTGTTCACTTAGTGGTGTGCTGAGAGAGCTGGTGAACAACGACGAGTACGAAACACAGTTGAGGGAACTACGGTGTTAAAAACCTAGATTGAAAGTTGTTGAGAACTCAACACACCCTAAATGTTTTGTGAAGTTTTATCTTTTTGGGTACCACTTTGTCTTTTTGAGTTTAGTCAGTTGTGTAGGAATCAATGGGGCAATATATTGATTATGTTTATTTTTGTCAATCATATTCGGCTTGGTTTGGGGTTATTGAACAAATTGAAATTTTCTCTAAGAAAACTTGGCATATTGACTAAGTATACACAACTGAAATTTTGAGCCACACACCTATTATCGGCATCGACGCAATCTGAGTAGTAAAATGATCACATAACAATGATAATCACTGATCTCCAATCACCGATGTATCATTGACATCATAAAAATGGAAAAAAGGGCCTGTCGATCATTGATTATATCTTGTGAAGAAGTTTTCTAAAAATCGTTGATAGACCGTCGACATCGGTGAAATATGAAAGGAAAACCACTAACATGGTCCTTACCGAACCTCCGATCACTGATCGCCGATACATTTTTCGGAGTCAGTGAAATCTGAAAGAAAGAAATTTTGGAAAAGTAACTATCAATGGTCGATCACTGGTCACTGATACATCATCGACATCGGGATGATAGGGTTTTAGTCAAGGTTGTATGTAAATCATTGATGCCAAAAAGTTTCTCCCGGAGAGCTCACACTCAACAATCACATGTCTTTGCAATGTAAGTAATCCATACAACTCAGTGTTTTCCTTGTGTCATATCTGTACATCCATGGTAGTATTTCCATGTCATCACTGTACAAAGATCTTGGTCGACATCATAACTTTTTCCTAGATACACCAATGAAACAATGACAAAGTCGACCCACTGATGACGATGTGCTCATTGACTATCGACTGATCGCTAGAATACTGAGCTCGTCGTATTAATTCAAACTTTAACCCATTGATACTGATGCCCCCAGTTGATCTACGATGCACCATATCTCTTGATACTGATTATGTTAGTGAATGTAAAAAGGGATTGGTAATCCGATGGGACACCTTCGACAGAAATGAGACAAAATTTTGCGATTTGATGGATACGTTAAATTTTCGCATAACCTATAACACGACCTCGCGTACCGACCAACAATATAAATTTGAATTTGCCGATCAACTATGAAGTAACCCGCTCCTGCGCCACTAACCTGCATTGCATTTAGTCCTAGACATGATGAATATTATGTAATAGATTGCACATATCACATTTGCACTCTCGAATTGAAGACTTGATGCGACAAGGTAAGTATATGTTCTATTTAAATTTACAAGGCTATACCCAAACATGTTGTTTCATTTGAAAATCGCTTATTTCCCAAAGCAGAGGAAGAAGAAAGAGAGAGCATGAAGGATATTACAACCAACTCTTTGATTTTGATTGCCAGTAAGACTAGGATAATTTATTGCAAGCAAGAAGGTAAGCATTGTTTTTATCATTTCTGCACTTGTGATGGTGTCAATGACTCTTGTCAAGGTAGGAGGATTTCTCACTATAACATTATTTTATTTTTTGGAGGAAACATGCTTCCAAGAAATCCAAAGACCAGACGCTCACCAAGAATGCCCAAAAGGAAGGAAGCAGAGGTCGGTGAGGGGTCTATGCCAGGTGCTACAAGAGAGCTTGATTTTACCTCAAAGGCAGAACTAGTTATAGACACATCTACAAAAAAGGAGTTTTCCCAACCTCCAACGTTCAATGACCTAGAGGAAAGCATCAGATATAAGGTGTTTTTCACGCATTCGGGAGATCTATTTAACATGATAAACCAGGAAGATTACCTGGATTTTATACCACATAGTGACTCGGACGTCATGATGTTGGATGACCAGGTATTCCCAAACATTTGATGATCATGCCTACATATGGTGGCCTACCGAAGCCTATATTTTACCTGCAATGAGACACTATGATGGATAATTGACCACACATATTTGATGAAGTTTATAATCAATAATGGAAATGGTGAATCTGTTGGTGTTTTTCTTCCAATAGAGGTCCAAAAATACTACAAACTCAGAGACCTAGAGGAAAGGTTAAATACAAAGTTTGTGGTCAAATTTTGTGAGTTCCATGACAGTACCAGGTTAATGGATTCATGGTGGAAAGAAGGAAATAAATTCACAAACATGAGCAGTGGCTGGTACGACATGATAAACCTCAGAGAGCCATATATTTATCTAATATATTTGATCGGTCGGTTATATGGAGAAAAATATTACTCCAATTTTTTAGAAGCAAGGATGCCCCTGGAATATACTGTTGTGATCTCTGAGAGAAGATTCAACTAGGGAGCCATAATTTCCAAGAAGTTAATCACTAACATCTTACAAGCCCAAACACCGAATGATGGATAAACGCCATCTTTTCACATGGCGTCGTACCTATTGGACGTGATATGCGCAAGGAACGTTTTTGTAGGAGTGAATCTTAGCTGGCATGTTACTGAGTTACCCGTGCATGTTTACTTCAACATTATATGGAATAATAGGTATAATATATTTTATGCCATGATATGCGATAAGTCCCAAGTCTTACAGTGGAAACCAAGAAGATGGTTTCAAAAGTAGGCCACTAGTAATTTGAGGAAACCAACACTTATATCAGAGTGTTCGGGGATACTAGAGCACCACACTTACTTCCCATTCATGTACTAGACCGTCTCATTGTGGGAAAAATTTGTTACCAGACCATTCTTTAGGGCTATATTTCCACTTTGGTGAAGGAAAAGAAGAGAGATTTCATACCCTATGGCTTTCACATAGGGTTTTACATGGTAAAAGACACTGCACACATGAAACAAAAAGGGTCGAGCCAACTTGAGTATCGATTCCCCATAGGCTGATTTCACAAGCATGATCCAAAGGGCCTGGTACTTCAACACATGTCACAGGTATCCTCCTGTTGGCTGTATGCTCATGATAGTTTTGAAGATGAAATATTTATAGAGGGCGCTCAAGACTGGGAGGAAGTGCTCCATAGAAGGGATAACCCCAATATGACTAGATTCAAAGCAATGTTTATGGATGAGAAAGTTGAGACAATAGAGAAAACAACTGAGGAATCCCTTAGGGTAAGAGAAGAAAACATAGCAGTAGAAGCGACAGAGGCACTGAGGAGGGGGATGTTGTTACTCGGAGAATCCCAAAGAGATATACCAAGGTTAGAATAAAATCCCCCACTTAGCCCTTTGATAGAACCCTTGAGGATCACCCCTGCCGACACAAGAAATCACAGAGAATAGCTAAATGGATCAGAGACAATTCCACCAGAGGAAATCACTGATCAAGAAAACCTCAACCCTATGTCACCACAGGCAGGATCGTCGATGACTACTATAGTTCAACAGAGGATAGAAAGAGCGTCAAGTGGGATGGGTGTGATTAATGTCCTCATAGACTTAATTACCATATATCACGATGAGGAAATTTCAGAGGTTTCACGTATAACCCCAGTACCAGTCACATAAGAGGAAGAACCAGGGGAAACATTTTCTCCAACTCTCGACGCTTTGATCCCAAATCCCCAGGAAGGAGACCATGAGGCTAGAAGTACTCTAGACATTGAATTTATCGAATAATTGGGAACACATCTTCAGAAGGATATCTCTAAGAATGAATTGGGTGCTGGTGAACAGGAAGAAGAAACACAAAAACCAGAAATCGACATCTCAACGGTCAACCCCCCATCTAATATATATTCTTCTCCTATATCCCTAGCTAGGAAAAATACTCCACCTGCCGATGAGGACCAACAATAATCCAAGTCACCAGAGCATACATAAACCTCTCATGCTAATGAATTGCAAGAATTGGTCATAGAACATTTCTTCATGGCAGGAAGCCTTGGAAACACTTTGACCTGGGGAGAACAACATATTCTTGAACCATTAGACAAAATCGTCTATATACAGGTGATCTCTCATGATAGAAAAAGGAAATATGTGATGAGAAGAACAACAAGGAAAAGGAGGCTCGTGCTCGATAGTACACTTCTCGTCACCACAAAGGAGATGTTTGACACAGAAAATGCTAAGATGACTAAGCTAATTGGAGCAGGTATGTCTATAACCGATGCTACTTTAGATAGAGAAAGAAGGGATGAAAGGGAGGTAGCCACCATGAAGAAATATTTGGACCATTGTTTCCATCAAGCGGTTTATTACCATAATTCAACACAGGCAGTAGTACTTCTGAAGAGTGAGTTCCGAGAAACGTATGCGCAATTCACAAGCGAAAGGAATCTCTTCACCGCTTGCATAAATTACTTTCAAGAAGATACCCTCATGAGGTTGGAAACCTGTAAACACATGTAGAGATGGTATGAGAAGGCACATCAAGCCTTGGAGTGAATCGACTACATCAACGAAGTGCAGAAAGGCCGAGACACAAAAGAGAATGACATCTGAGTGTTGATGGATAACAATATCTCCTGAATTAGGAAAGAAACTGAATACTAGGTAAGTATGGTCAAGGAACCTCAGTGGAATATACAATAAATATGGGGAGAGTGTGAGAAAAGTTGGGAGAAAATCAATCGAGAGGTGAAAAACATTGACCTACCGGAGTTTGGTCCACTAGAGGATTTCACCGATTTGCATGACATAGTCAAGTGACATATAGAGAAAGGCTTGACATGTGAAGTAGAGATATCACATATTTCAAGCATGACCCTAGATCAAGTGAAGAAGTTCATGGAACACCCGATTAAATCTCTTGTAGTCCTACAATGCTTAAGTGTCAAGCTAATTAGGTATAAGGAACGAACAATAGAGATCAAGGAGGTCTTCTCCGACCCGATGTATCAACAAATATTTCCATATGAAAATACATAAGAAGATCTATTCATAAAGTGATCAGAGTATGATAAGAACCATCCACTTCAGTGAAACCACTAGACGAGCAAAAGAGAACAAATAGATAAATCGGCCACGTCGCGTTTTCTTAATTTAACACAACTCTAGTAGCTATTTTTAGTTTAGTTATTTTTTGTTATAAATAAGGGCATCGACCTGGGACAAGGGGTCTATGGTTTTGGAGACAAATAATTTTTTCTAGAATTTTGCAAGAGAATTATTTTTGCGCAAGTTATTTTAATTAAGAAGTTATGTTTAGAACCAAAGACACTTCTATCATCTAAGGTGTTAATGTAATTGAATCGAGGGGGGATTATATATGTCTTCAGATTCAATATTTGTTGTTGTATTGAGTAATATTTTTTGTTTCTATTATTTAATGTTATATGATAATGCTATATTAAAGTTGTTTTATTCTATTTGATGAATATAAATCGATTGTTTTAATCTGGGATTGATAATAGAGCATCGAAAATTAATTTTCTTGCACTAACTTATTGTCACATATATGTTTTCCTTTCTGTAACTGTTATCTCAGACAATGTTGAATGTCCACTAATCAAAATGGTATTAATGCTAGTTTGAAGTTGTTTAGATATTCTTCCTATGCATTCTAAGGTATAGAGGTTATCCTAAAAAATCTAGCCTTCTCCCAACACACAATTAACTTCCCTCTACCATTTAGATTAAGCTTTGTCTTTCTTTGTTATAAATATTAAGAAAAGAACCAAAAAGAGAACTGCCCATCCTAAGGAAAGGTTTCACAGAAAAGACACATTTGTCAGTAATAATTAAATCCCAACAATAATTCCATCCAAATCATGAATTTGGAGAACCTTTCCACTCATCAAACGCTTACGAGTATAATTGGGTCTCTTAAGCAGGTTTGGTTCCTGCTGTTGAGTTAAAGGGACCTCAGACCCTTTAACATAATTGGTGCTATAATGAGGGCCTGACGAATGAATGGATAATAATATTTCTGATAATATATTTTTCATAGCCTATAGATTCAAAACATCTTACATGCATGGCTAGTCATTCTCGAGACAACCCACATACATAGAGTACTCCTGATACAAGTAAATTACCTCAAAATGAAGAGGAAGAAAAATTGTACGCTGAAATAACTTACACTCTTCCCCATGAGGAGTTGAATAAGTTCAAAATAATCACAAGAGCTTATGCCTGACAAATTGGAGCATTACCTTTATCTCCTTTACTTCCTCATAGAAAACAAGTAAGCAGACCAATTGTTGACACCCCTAACTAGGTATTTTTTCAAATGGTAGAAGACCTGATAGATTTTTCTCTTGCTGAGATCAAACAACCCATTTATATGATACCCGAAACACCAGTTGGTAACTACTTTGAACCTAACGATTTTGAATCTGATGATTTTGAATTTGACGATTTTGAATCTCATGATTTTGAATATTATGATTTTGAATCTGACAAGGAAGGGTCTAACTCAGATCGCTTAGCTTCCAAATCGGAATATATGGAGGAGAATAATGATGGTAATAGAGGAGGGGAAATCAAACTCAAGAAAATCAACCATGGTTGGACATATATTCTCTAGAAATCCTAGGATGGATGCATAGCCTACCCAGGCATTCGAAAAAATTACTTCCTAAATTTAACCCCGAAGCCTCCGAATTTCCTGAGGACTGTATTAAGAAGTTCATATTGGACATAATATTGATTAATGTTCAACATAAATATGTAGTGTGTATGAGTTTTCCTTATACCTTCTATAATTCAGCCTCAACTTGGTATTTTAACCTGCCAGTTGGTTCCATAACTAGCTGGACAAAGTTTCAAAAGGATTTATTAGACAAATTTGCAGAAGAAACTACCACATGAGCTTTAATGGATGAAATTTTCACCGCCAGTATGAGTCCAAAAGAAAAGGTTAAATATTTCAACCAAATATTTACCACCATTTTGAACAAATTTCAATCCGAAGCTAAAACTACCTAGGAGTTGCAAATTGAAGTATACGCTAATGCTCTCCCAACTTCTATTTCGATGTTTGTATAGAGGGATTCCAAACATACCCTAGCCAAAAATTTTGAAGAATCCAAAATGATTGAATTCCAAATGAAAGGATGCAAAGAAGGTCAAATCTCACTAATAAAAAAACAAACCCAACCTCTACCTAAGAGAGGAATTTTGTTGACAAGACCCCTGGGAAAACAAATAGAACAAGGTTCTGATAAAGAAGGAGGAGATATAGAAAACCTATAGTGGATGATAAAAAAACTCTCCAACGATATCGTAGATATGAAAAGGATTTTTGGGGAGGGAAACCAAAATCAAAGACTTTATAAACCCCTTTTTAAAAGAAATCTTCCCTTCAAATCCATAGAACCTCCCCTAGCCAACCTAAACGTTGACTTAGGTAACACAACATCTAACTCTTTCTGCACATATCACCAAGAAAACTATTCATAAAGGGATTGTGCCCAATGGGTAAATGCTATGAATCTAATGGAAAATCGATTCCTAGACGAATGTTCCCTAACCAAGCAACCCAGTATATTGGAAATAAATTCATTCGATCAAGAAAGTCAAGAGCCACTGGAAGAGACAACCATGTTTTTATGGGATTCCAATCACTCGATGCCTTTCAATGATGTCTCTAAAGTGCAGGTACCTCCCACTAAAATTCTAGCTGTATAGACACGAAGTAAAAGTTAACCTGTCCAAAGTAACCCCACCACTACATAGTTATCTAGAGGGAGTCCAACGACCGATCACCCCAAACCCCTATTTTCCTTTCAAAACAATCCCACAAACACACTCACATAGGGAGCTCCTAAACTAGACTACAATGTGGTAGAAGACTTGAAGAAGATGAAGGGTAATGTGTGTGTCATGGACATGTGTAGAATCCCTCAACAAAATAATTTTTTGTTGTAGGCCTTAAAATCAATAGAAGCCCCTATAACAAGAATTGATCAAGGTGAGGTCCCATCTCCCATAGATTTACCAAATAATCCAAGTGTGAATGCTTGCTCTTTAGACAAAAGAGGAAGGCCTTTTGTCCCTCCTTTCCCCTTGACGTTTGATTTTTTTAATAGAAATCTACATAATTTCCTAGTCGATTCAGGGGCATCTTCCAATGTCATGCCATTTTCAATCTACAAGAAACTGAATGCAACCTCGCTCAAAAGTGATAATAACATTATACAACTAGATAGACTCAGGTGAAGGTCATTGGGGAACTTAAAGATGTCATGATCAGAATGGATACACACCCCAAATGTTTTCAAGTAATTGACATAATTGTAGTAGATGTCCTAGAGGCCTATGGACTGCTACTTAGCTAATATTGGTCTGAGAAATTAAATGTATACTTTAGTATTGATTGGGCTCATCTTTGGTTGTGTTGGCCCTTGACCAAGTTTTGAGAGATCCTTGGTAAAGTTTGACCTATTTTGGGACTTTGACAGCCTGTCGAAGGAGGAGCGCAATATGAAGCATAGATCGTGGGATCTCAACCCCTTTTTGGGTCCTTTTTGGGATTTGGGATTATGTAACAGGTATGGGATGTCAGCCCATGGGTTTACCCATGTTTAGTTCCATTTTGAAATGTATATATAGATTTCTAGGAAATGTAAGGATAAATATAGAGAATACATCTATGTGATATTAGACATATGGATAAGTG
The DNA here is from genome assembly GCA_010110895.2 of Picea sitchensis. Taxonomy (NCBI): domain Eukaryota; kingdom Viridiplantae; phylum Streptophyta; class Pinopsida; order Pinales; family Pinaceae; genus Picea; species Picea sitchensis. The sequence continues at coordinate 31,651 of SNQJ01S0044236.1, forward strand.
CTAGATCTATGTGATCGAAGGATTGTAAGATCTATGTGCATACTATGTGAAGCTTGCAGAGATGAGTGAAAGTGACTGTAGAAGGCTTAGTGCTATAACCTAGCTCAGGGAAGGTGAATCTGGCGAGGTGTGCACAGATCTCCTGTCCTATGTGGAGTAGGATTTTGTGGCTCTGTGCATGTAACTGATTGACTAAAGACAATAAAGAAGAAGAGTTGGTGGACATAGCCCCAGGGTGGCATTGAACCACATATATGTTGTGTTTCTCTTCTTTGTGCGATGTCTTGATCTGTTTATGTCTTTACTTGCTAAGTTCTTTGATATATATAGATAGATCTACTTATGCTTTGTGCTAATGATGTATATGGATATAGATATGATCTATGTGAATGTGATTAGTGCTTGAATATGCTAGATTTAATCTACCTCTGTATGATAAGTGCTTAGATACATCAGATCTGAGTGAATGATGCGATGCTCTGTTTTATCTGCGCAGTAGAATAGTGGTTAAATATTGATGAATTGTCGGTGCTAAGTGCTCTATTAAGTATTACAATCATAGATCTGTGTCCCAGCTAAGGTTGCAGACACTTAAGTCCTGCAATCACCCCTTCCTCTACCTCAGGTGAGACTTCATCTACTTCACAACTTTTATCGAAAGGGCCGATAGTTAGGTCTTTTTTGGTGTGTTGTTGTAGTATTGAACCGTGGGTCTGCCCTTGTGCCAACAAATGGTTCCATTGACGGGACCTGAAACTATGATTGCTGGGAACTAAGGAAGAAGAAGCTTTGTGCAAATAACCGTCCTAAAGCTGTGGAATCTCTATGAATAGATATGTCTCTCTAGTGCACAATATTCTACTTAATTTATAAAGCTATGTGCTAAAGAAAAGAGGTCAATTCTGAAGAAAAGAGGCCAGATCTAAAGAAAAGAGGTTAAATCTAAAGAAAAGAGGTAAGATATGAACACTTTGTTCTTCGATAAAGGTAAAAGTAAGAAGTATTTCTTAAAAAGGTAAGATCTGCAAGCTCTGTGCTCTAATAAAGGTAAGAATAGTGAAAAGTTCTAGATCTGAAGGCTTTGTGCTTTGTAGAAGTAAGATCAGTGGAAATTTTTGTTTCAAAAGTATGGATCTAGGTATGTTTGATAGATTTTGTCCTAGCTTGAAAACTAGCGCCCTAATAGATGAAAGAAGGTTTGATATGCATAAATTTGATAAGAATAGTGAAATATATGTTATACCTATGCATAGAAACAATGTTTGGACTAATAAGTGGATGCAGGATCCTAGAAAGAACTGTTTGCAGGTAAGCTACTACGATCTTAGCACACAGTACACAAAGAGTTGGGGATCATTTAAAAGAAAGAGAGGGTTAACCCTCTATTACAGTTGCAGAAAACCAGGACTTCTTGCTAACGAATTCCCTTGGAGAAGACCTAGATGTCTCTGTTGCAAATATATGGACCACGAATTATTGGATTTCCCTAGAATGATTGCTAATCTTGAAGGAATGAACGTGGGACAAGAAAACCCTAAGGCAGATCCAGAAATGGCAGAACCCCATAAAGAATTAGAGAAAGCATTGTTGCAGATAAGAGAAACCTTGAATGACCACCGACATGTCATCTTACAAAGATCTTCAAAGAAAAAGAATGCCTTGAATCAAGAATAGGAGACTTCGACATTGACTGTGAATATCATGACAGAAAGAACTTGGGAGCTTTTAGGGAAGCCTGCTATGACTCCTTCATTAGGAGGAATAGGGATATTTAGAGGTAAAATGATAAACCTATGTGGAAAGCTCACCAGAATTTATATGCATGCCAATGGAACCTTGATAGAGGAAGATTTTGAGATTATTAAATTTATTGAGAACAACACCCCATTTACCATGTTACTAGGAAACCCTTGGATTGAAAGAGATCAGGCTAGAAGGGAAGACGAAAAAGAAGTTTTAGAGAAGAAGAAGCAAGAGCTAAAAGATGTTATGACTAGAAGGATCGCACACTTGATTGAAGAACAACAAAAAGATCGAATTTATTTAACACCAGAGACTTGAATGTCGAAGTTGCAATAACACTAGAACACCCACGGAAGATTGAAGTACCTATTCCAGATAAAGAAGAAGCATCACCCTCGAATCTTAGGAAAGAATATTAGCAGCGTGAAGTAACTATGCCACAAGAAGATAATAATTAGAATGGAAAAAGTCATACCAAGATGAAGCTCACTGGAAAGAAGGCTAGAAAGCTAAGTAAGAAGAGAGATAAGATCGACAAGTTACAAAAGGTTCCAGAAGGAACCTCGCAAATGGAAAATTTGCAAAATTGGAACTTCGCTGGGATAACAGAACAATGTCACATGGCACTTTGCCATGGCGAAGAAATATAGCTATTGGGACTAATATAACCAATCGGTCGACCCTCCGAACGGGTCAAAAGGCATTTATGGTTCACCACCAGACTGTTGGACCATGTCGTAATGGACATAATAGAGTTCATGAAGGCTTCTTGCCCGTTTCCACTTGTTGCAAGAGATCCATTTCTAAGTTATCTATTTATCCTGTCGCCCCATGCCCCAAGAACACTTTTTCTAACTGTGAATTTGAGCCCAAGGACTCGTTGATTTTACGTAGTGCTCATTACCCTATTTCCCTCTATCATATTCTCATGTCTAAGTTACTCCCCGAACTCAAGATTTTCAATCTCGAGCACGTATGTCGATCAAGTTCAGCGCTACAGAGAAAGTTGTTGAATAATTTATGATCGAACTCATGACTGAAAGAGTCATGTCGATGTATGCAAGCGTACAAGATTCATCGACGAGAATGGTGCAAGCCTCTGCATCGACTAATCGCAGAGAAGGACCATCCTAGACATCAACAGAAAAGAGAACCAAGCATAAATATGACCTTGCAAATGCAAAACTGATTCCAACCATACTTCCCGATTACATCCCACCTCTGACTGGCGAGGTGAACTGTGATAGTGTACCACGTGATTTCGAGTACACCATAATTACTGTGTACCTCTTGAAGGGGACACACGTAGTTCGAACATACCAGGACAAGATCGTAGCACTAAAGTTTAGCGACTTCAATCTCGAAGATCGCAATATCTATGGCATGCTTGCCCCATAGAAGTACTTGAATAGAACTAAAGGAAATAATTTAGAGATCATTCCCCATTCGTGGACAATGAACCTCATGCACTCCACCCTGCTAAACGTCATGAAAATCCCACACTTCAGAAGACACCAGGAATTCAATGCCTGTGTCAAGCTACTACTGTCATGTTACCATGGTGGCTACTTATGGCTCGAATGCCACATTAAAATTGGCCCGACACTAATCCACAGGATCACATGCTTGAGTATGCAAGGACCTGATCCATAGGACTTTTATCTAGGAAAATCCACATATCATGCACTTGCATAGAAGATAAAGGACACCTATGGCGATGTTGAGAAGGGAAAAAGAGGCTACAAGGTAGCTTCCCTTCAGAGTGGCGTAGTGCACCTCGCATGTCAACTGATAGCTAGGAAGTTAGTAAGAAAGAACTGACCTACGCAGGTCACCGAATTTGTTGTTGACCTTGCAGGGAAGTGCGTGGAAGGCCTACATATGAACTGAGAGAAGTACCTAGTTAACCAGTTGGAACTTGATTGCCGAGAAGCCTAGGACCAGGGTTACAAACTCCATTTCAGTTGTCTTCTGGTCCTCATTGCAATTGTTTTCTAGGATATGCCAGAGGGAGAAACCTTCTGAGACATAGAGTCATTTGAACCGCTTTTCGCGAAGTTTGCTACCCTGTGGTATTCAACAGATATGAACAAATAGTGGTAGTTGAATGTTGTGTTTAATACATACTACCTTCAGCTAAAGTGAGCCATCGAAGACAAGCCTCGCATGACTCCAAACACACTGCAAAGGTTTCAACCACTAATGAAGTTCAACGTAGATCGACACTTCACTTACATTACATCACGGACGGAGGAACATAAAGAGAAACTCCAGACATATTATAATCTTACATAAGAAGACCTGGAGGAAATCACTAAGGAATTGTCCGTTGGCCTTCTGATCCCTGCCAACCTTGCAGAGATATCTGATAATGACATCCCGGAGGACACCCATAAAGAACAGAATACAGCCATAACCACCATACAGAAGAAGACTAAGGAGGTACAAAACTTAAGCAAAACCTCAGTGAAGACATCTTCCATGTCACTTGACTGAGGGGATGGTGGTGAAGTCGAAGATGAACAGAGGCCCAACGAAGTAACACCGCCCATAGACGAGGAGGACGCCTTGAAGAAGATAAAGGTTTCCCCCCTGAAACATTCTTCCTGGAAGAAGTCAAAATCCACCATGGCCAAGATGCATACCATCCTCACCTCCGATGATTTTGTTTTCATCATCGCATCCCTGAACGATGCCTCACTGGAAATAGCAGAGAAACAAATGGCCAATCAAGAAGAAATGTATGATATTATCGAAGTCGAACTTTGAGGGGTACAACAGGCCCTTCAGTCCAGTTGCGTAGTCTCCACTATGTCGGGAGAACCAGAGTTGGGAGATGCACCAGCCCAACTCCACTGACTAGATGATACAGTCGAAGCTTACCTTTGATGAGCAGAGGAAGAAACCGACCAAGACACCCTGGCTTTGATGCAAGTACAAAGAGTTCTTTTCGAACAACATCGAGCTTTAGAACAGGAAAAGATTGATCTCCAAGCAAAGTTCAATGAATAAAAATCACAAATGTAACAAGGAAAAGAATAATTGCTCGTATAACAACTTGAAGTAAAAGAAGCAGTCAACAGAGCACTTCGCTCTGTGACAATTGTTGAAATAAAGGTAGAGGATCAAGTCACGGAGAAAGTGGAACAACTCACAGAATCTATCCAGCAGTTACAACAACGCATCACAGACTTAGATCTCTGCGTAGTGCCTGAGACCCCACAGGATGTAAGGGACCAAAGAGAAACAACTGCTAGAAGTGTAGTTGAGAGAATCAAATCCCTTACTATGGAATGTTAGAAACTTATTGATCATAGTGCCTAGACCTACGATCAACTCACAGAGAATCCATAACTAAAGGCACTGGAGTAGGAGCTCCAAGAGGCAAATTATCAAGACAAAATGATACAGGCACAGCTGAATCCTCTGTCAGTTGCAGAAAGAATGAAGCGCTCCCAAGAGAAATGCATCTCCCAACAACAGATCCACACTATCTAGAGAAAAGTTATGGAAGTAACTCAGAGACTCCAACCTGTATAAGATAACTCCTACCAATTGTTCACAGAGGTAGAAGGCCAAGGAGTAGAACTGGAGCAGGTTGTTATTATATCTTAACAATGCCTAGAGGGGCCTGTGAATGAGGTAGTCATCCAAGAGTTCACTGCACAAGAGGCCATGGAACAATAACAAGTTGAAGTAGCTCGAGCCAAGCTCGAGGATTTCGAAGCAGAACTACCCAGATCAGAGCGACTTGGGACGAGTCATAGGTGAGTATTGGGGGCCTATTGGCCCTTGACCAAGTTTTGAGAGATATTTGGTAAAGTTTGACCTATTTTGGGACTTCAAAAGCCTATCGAAGGAGGAGTGCAAGACGAAGCTGATATCACGGGAGCTCGGCCCCTTTTTGGGTTCTTTTCTGGATTTGGGATTATGTAACGGGTATGTGTTGTCGACCCATGGGTTTACCCATGTTTAGGCCCATTTTGTAATGTATATATAGATGTATAGGAAATGTAAGGATAGATATAGAGAATACATCTATGTGATGTTAGAAAGATGGATAAGTGCTATATCTATGTGATCGAAGGATTGTAAGAGATTTGTGCATACTATGTGAAGCTTGCAGAGCTGAGTGCAAGTGACTGTAGAAGGCTTAGTGCTGTAACATAGATCAGGGAAGGCGGATCTGGCGAGGTCCGCACAGATCTCCTGTCTTATGTGGAGTAGGATTTTATGTCTCTGTGCATGTAATTGATTGACTGAATACAATAAAGAAGAAGAGTTGGTGGACGTAGCCCCAAGGTGGGGGTGAACCACGTATATGTTGTGTTTCTCTACTTTGTACGATGTCTTAATGTGTTTATGTCTTTACTTGATAAGTTCTTTGATATAGATAGATAGATCTGCTTATGGTTTGTGCTAATGATGTATATGGATATATATATGAACTATATGAATGTGCTTAGTGCTTGAATCTACTAGATTTAATAAACTTGTTTATGATGAGTGCTTAGATACATCAGATCTGAGTGAATGATGTGATGTAGTGTTTTATCCGCACAGTAGAATAGTGGTTAAATATTGATGAAATGTCGGTGCTAAGTGATCTGTTAAGTATTACAATCACAGATTTGTGTCCCAGCTAAGGTTGCATACACCTGAGTCTTACAACCACCCCTACCTCTACCTCGGGTGAGACTACATATGCTTCGCAAGTGTTGTCGAAAGGGCCAGTAGTTAGGGCTTTGTTGGTGTGTTGTTGCAACGTTGAACCCTGGATCTGCCCCTGTGACAATAGGTTTCCATTAAAAGGACATAAAAACATGATCATGATTTATAGAGAAAGATATCTCAAACATACCATCACTTATTTAGACACCCCAAATGAACCCTCATCAACAGAGTTCCCTGTTTTAGGAAACTACTCCTGTGATTTTGGTTTCGGTAATTTCATCTGTCACGTGTTTGACATACCTTCCACACAAAAATATGAAATGTTTTTTTAGGTATACTTACTAGTAGACACAGAAGGAGGCATTCTCTGTCAAGATTCTCCATCAGGTGTAGTAGACAAGGAAGATGAAGGTGAAAAAATATCTAGACATGAAGAAGTTCGTAATTTCGCCCCACAAATTTGGACATTTTACTTTGATGGTTCTAAATTTCAAGAAGGGTCAGGAGCAGGATGCATCCTCATTGACCCAAACTGGAAACAAAAATTCTTATCCTACAGATTAGAATTTGAATGCACTAACAACACTGCTGAATATGAAGCTCTAGTCCAAGGACTAAAGAAGGCCATCGACTTAAATGTCAAAGAATTGAAAGTTTTTGGAGACTCTAAAATTGTCGTTAGACAAGTAAAGAATACCATTCATTTCAATTCACCTCACTTGAGAAACTACCAACAAGAGGTACACATGATAATAGACAATTTTGAGGCTTTGAACATTACCCTTGTCCCCAGGACAAAAAATACTATTGTTGATTCTCTATCCACCTCAGCCTCAATATTATCTCCTTTAGATGACTATGAAGCCTCAAGGTTTGCAGTAGAACTGCTCTACAAACCGTCGATGCCTAATAACATTTCTAACTGAAAATTCTTTGAAGGGGATGAATAGATTGTAGATTTCCTGACTAACCAGGAAAATTTTAAGGATTTGGTCATTGATGATGACATATTCCAAGAAATACTCACATAATCGTATCTCCACAAACATAATAAGGGAATAGATCACTCTGATGACAAACCAAAATTTTACACAATACCAAAAGGAGTGGCCAATATAAAGAACCTTTTCGACCTAAGGGAAATATTTAGAGGGCTGAAAAATGCAAAAACAGGGAGCTCATGCCCTATAGAAGAAACTATAATCCTAGGCACCCCTTAGAATATCAATAATGTCAACCTAGGTAAGGAATTATCCAAAGAAGACATGAGTGCTTATCTTAAACTATTTAAAGAATATAAATATGTCTTTGCTTGGTCCTACGAAGAATTGAAAATGTATGATACTCGCATTATCCAACATATGATCCCGTTAAAATATGGAATAAAACCCTTCCAACATAAACTGAGGAAGTACCACCCATATTTGGAACCCCTAATGTATCAAGAGTTGAAGAAATTATTAGACGCCAAGATTATTTTTCAGTTCACACACTCTACTTGGGTAGCCAATCTGGTGCTTGTCAGAAAGAAGTATGGGGAGATCCGTTTTTGTGTGGATTTCATAAACCTTAATAGAGCATCAGAGAAGGATAAATATCTAGTTCCACCCATGGAATATCTCCTATAGATAGTATTCGGATCTGAAATTTTTCCCTCCTAGACGGTTTCTCGGGGTATAACCAAGTCCTAGTTTCAGAAGATGATCAATTAAAAACTACCTTCCGGACCAAGTGGGGAACCTTTGCTTATAAACACATTCCTTTTGGGTTGATCAAGACAAGATAAACCTTCCAGAGGGCCATGGATGTAGATTTTCGGGGATTGATTAACAAGTGTGTGGTAGTCTATTTAGATGATGTAACAATATACTCAAAAAATAAGGAATACCACATTCAACATTGGACTCAGATCTTTGAAAGGTATATGAAGTATGGAATATATTTGAACCCTAAGAAAACCATATTTGGTGTAGAGGAAGGAAAATCATTAGATCATATCATATCTCAGGAAGGAATTAGCATCGACCCTGAGCAGATAAAAGCGATAGCTCAAATCCCTTAGCCTCACAATAAAAATGCCATGCAATCATTCTTTGGAAAAATTAATTTTGTAAGAAAATTCACTCCTGATTTCGCCGAAACCATCAAGCCTTTAAAAAGAATTATTCACAAAGATGTAGATTTTAGATGGGATGAAGAGAAGAAAGGTGTTGTCAATAACATCAAAACTTCCATCTCCCAAGCACCAGTGTTACGAAGCCATGATTTCAATAAATATTTTTTCCTTTATACCTTTGCTTCTGACCAATCCTTGGTTGCAATAATCACTCAAAAGGATGAAAAAAACAATGAAGTTCCAATATCCTTTATGAGAACCAACTTCCAAGGAGCCGAACTGAATTACCCTTCTATAGACAAACATGCTTACGCAATATATAAAGTAGTCAAACATTTCAAAACCTACACCCTGAAGAATCACGCTAAAGTCATAGTACCTCATTGAGAAGTCCTATCTCTGTTCACTCAACAAGAGATGGGAGAAACAAGGGGAAATTTGATGACAGTTGTCCAAGAATTTGATCTAGACATAAAACCTACCAAAATAGTTAAAGTTCAAGGATTGTGTAAATTTGTCGTTGAAGCCCAAGATCTGATTAACATAGAAGACCCTGATTGGGAAACTGAGTTGTCATTATGGTGCGACGAAGCCTTATATGTCCCTCTCGGGAAAGAGTCCTGGTATGGAAACTTGTCTTATCTCCTGCATCATGGAACTTGTCCGGAAAATCTAAATGCTAGAGAAAGGATATCCCTCACGTTAAAATCCGCTCAATATCGCCTCATAAATTTTGTGCTTTTCCACGTAAAATATGATGGAGTACTGCTTAGATGTATTGAACATGATTATGCAAAAAAGGTACTGAAATAAATCCATGACGGCCCAACATGTGGACAAACCACGACTCACAGAATATTAAGGGTTGGTTATTATTGGCCCACTTTGTTCAGGGATGCTCATTCATATTCCAGGAAATGTAAATCTTGTCAAGTGAGCACCGGTAGGGAAAAGAGGCTAGCCATTCCACTCCAGCCGGTGATTGTATCTAGACCTTTCAAGCAATGGGAAATAGGTGTCATAGGATAAATTACCCCCAATTCTTCGAAACAACATAAGTATATCTTGACTACAACAAATTATTTCACAAGGTGGACCGAGGCTATTCCTCTCACACACATTAATGAAAAGTTAGTGATCCAATTTTTAGAACAACAAATAATAACAAGGTTTGGGATGCCCTCCATCCTTGTTTTTGACAATGTTTCCTGTTTTTCTTCCACACGCTTGACATAATTCACCCTTGATAAAGGGATCATAATAAGATATTCTGCAAACTATTATCCACAAGGGAATGGGGTAGCATAGTCGACTAATAAAAACCTGGTGAGAATTTTAAAAAAGACAGTTGTTGAAAATCAAATATATTGGCATAATTTACTTCATAATTACCTATGGGCCGATAGAGTAACACCTAAAGAAGCCATAGGAAACTCTCTGTACTTTCTGGTATATGGAAAATAAGCCATTCTTCCAAACGAATTGTACCTTCCATATTTACAGCTTGCCCAGGAATCAAGAGGTCAACCCTCGTTCACTCTACAACAAAGGATTGATACCCTTCTCATGCTGGATGAAGAAAGATAGAAGGCTAAAGTTAAGTTCACCGCTCATCAGCAGGTGGTTAAAGTATGGTTCGACAAACATAAGGAAAGAGAGAAAAAAATCTAAGTATGAGACCTAGCCTTGAAATAGGATAAATAAAATGAGTCCAAAGGAAAAAACTCAAAGTTCCAAAATCTATGGCTCAGACCTTTTCAGGTGGCTGATAAGATCAGGGCAGGCACATACCAATTGAAAAATATGAGGGGTGAATCTGACACTCTCCCAGTGAATAGATAGGCCTTAAAACAACACTTCTGCTAAAAAAAAAGGTGTCTTTTTATGTTTTGTTTGAGTTTCTGTTTATTTTAGCATACATTTTTTATCATGATAGGTGTGTGGGTTTAGGGAAGACCGATTGCAAATTCCTTTTCTCTTCTTTATTTTGCTCATTATTTTCTTTAATTAAGTTGTGTTTTGTAAAGCAGTGGTTGATTTTAATAAATATAGTAAAATAGACTCTGCTTCTAACCTACACTGACATGCAAGATAAGAGACGTTGGGAAAATACAAACTTCCTCAAATCATATTTGTGTTTGTAATCATACTAACTGGGAAAACAATGAAATATCGGTTTAGTGGTCTAGTAACGATAAATGTAAAGATGGCTAGATGAAAATAATCACATGTACCTATGGAGAGAGCCGGGAAATTCCCCACCTTAATACGTTCACCTTGTTAAAAGCAAGTATTCTCCTCTCCGACTCACTCTTGGAATTTCTGTAAGAAGAAAATTATCTATATAAAAAGAGTGTAAAGTTCGAGAGGGTATGCAGATAACTCTGTCGAGGATATGGATGCTCATTGGAAGTGGAGCAAGGTCTGTGATATTGGGGTGAATATGTTGGGGCTATGGATGCTCGTTGGCAGTGGAGAAATACCATAATAAAAGGAATGATAGCTAAAATGCCTCACTTCAATGGACACCTTACCCAACTCTTGTCTAGAAAGGATATGGATTGAGGGTAAAAGGAAAGAGGGTGGAAAATCATAAACCCCATAGGCGTATCTAGATTTGTAAACCTAGGAACGTGTGTACAGATTGATAGAAAAGGTTCTGTTGAAAAATAATAGAATAAGGCCAACTGGTGTTTGGACCAATTTGCACATGCTGCGTACAAGAGAAGGAGCATATATTCTATTTTCGCCCAAAGAATCACCATTTGTTGAGCACTCAACACACCCTAAAATTTTTGTAAAGTTTTTTTCTTTTTGGGTACCACTTTGTCTTTTTGAGTTTAGTCAGTTATGTAGGAATCAATGGGGTCATATATAGATTATGTTTTTTTTTCAATCATATTCATCTTGGTTTGGGGTTATTGAAAAAATTGAACTTTTCTCTAAGAAAACTTGGCATTTTAACTAAGTATACACAACTAAAGTTTTGAGACACGCACCTATTATCGACATCAACGCAATTCGAGTAGTAATATGATCACATAAAAATGATAATCACCGATTGTCGATCACCAATATATCATTGACATCAGAAAAATGGAATAAAGGGCACGTCGATCATTGATTATGATTTGACAAGAAGTTTTCTAAAAATTGTCAATACACCGTCGACATCGGAGAAATACGAAAGGAAAACCACTAACATGGGCCATACTCTATACCTCTGATCATTGATCGTCGATACATTTTTTGGAGTCGGTGAAATCTGAAAGAATGAAATTGTGAAATAGTAACCATCAAAAATCGTCGATCACCTGTCATGGATACATCATCAACGTTGGCATGATAGGTTTGTATTCGAGTTTGTATGTCTAAAGAAAATCCCCAATGCCAAAAAGTTTCTCCCATAGACGTCACAATCAATAGTCACATGTTTTTTCCACGTAAGTAATCCGTACGACTCTTTATTTTCCCCCTATCATATATGTACATACATGGAAGTATTTCGACATCAACACTGTACAAAGGTCTTGGTCGACGTCAGAAATATTTCCTAGATACACCAACGAAACAATGACAAAGTTGAACAACCGACGCCGATGTGCTCCTTGACTATTGACTGATCGCTAGAATACCGAGTTTCTCGTCTTAGTTCAAAATTTTACCCGTCGATACTGACGACCCGAGTTGATATGCAATGCACCATATCTCCTGATACTGATTATGACAGTGAATGCGAAAAGGGCTTGGTAATCCTATAGGACACCTTTGGCCGAAATGAGACAAATTTTTTCTATTTGATGGATAAGTTAAATTTTTGCGTAACCTATATCACAACCTTCCGCGTCAACCAACAGTCAAAATTTGAATTCAATGATGAACTATGAAGTAACCTACTCCTTCGTCACCAGCCTGCATTTCATTTAATCCTAGGCATGATGAAGATTCAGTAATAGATTGCACATATCACATTTGCACTCCCGAATTGAAGACTTGATGCGATAAGGTAAGTATAAGTTCTATTTAAATTTACAAGGCTATACCCAAACATGTTGTTTCATTCACAAATCTATTATTTCCTGAAGAAAACTAAGAAGCAAGAGAGAGCATCGAGGAGATTGCAACCAACTCTTTGATTTCTTGCAAGCAAGAAGGTAAGCATTTTTTTTATCATTTCTGCACTTGCGATGGTGTCAATGACTCTTGTCAAGGTTGGTTCATTGCTCGTTATAAAATTCTTTTATTTTCTACAGGACAAATCCCTCCAAGAAATCCAATGACTGGGCACTCACCAAGAATGCCCAAAAGGAAGGAATCATATGCCAGTGAGGTGTCTATGTCGGGTGCTGCAAGAGAGCTTGATTTTTCCTCAAAGGCAGAACCAGTTATCTGCACATCTACCAAAAATGAGTTTTCCTAGCCTTTGGTGTTCAGTGACACAAAGGAAATCACTGGATCTAAGGTGGTGATCCCGTATTGGGGAGATCTATTTAACATGATCAACCAAGAAGATTACCTGGATTTTATACCAGACAGTGACCTAGACGTCAGGATGTTGGATGACCAGGTATTCCTAAACATCTGACGATCATGCCTACATATGGTGGCCTAAAAAACCCCATTTTTTCACTGCATCGAGACCTTGGGATGGATAATTGACCACACAGACATGATGAAGTGTAAAATCAATAATGAAAATGGAAAATGTGTTGGTGTTTTTATTCTAATAGAGGTCCAAAAATACTACAAACTTGGAGACCCAAAGGAAAGACTAAATACATAGTTTGTGGTCAAATTTTATGAGTTCCATGACACTAGAAGGTTAATGGATTCATGGTGGAAAGAAGACAAGAAATTCACGAAGAAGAGAAATGACAGGTATGGCATGGTAAACCTCAGAGAGCCATATATTTATCTAATGGCTTTGATCTATCAGTTATATGGAGAAAAATATTGGTCCAAGTTTTTCAGAAGCATGGATTCCCTTGGCATATACTTTGGTGATATTCGAGGGTAAATTCAACTGGGGAGACATCATTTCCAAACAGTTAAGCACTAACATATTTCAAGCCCAGACATCGAAGGATGGAGAAATGCCAACTTTTCACATGATGTCGTACCTATTGGACGTGATCTGCGCAAGGAATATTTTTCACAGGCATGAATCTGAGCTGGCATGTTGATGAGTTACCCATGCATGTTTACTTCAACATTCTGTGGAAGAGTAGGTACAAGATATTTTATGCCTTGATATGCAATGAATTCATAGCCTGAGTATATTTCATTATATTTAGGAAAGAATGACCAAGTCTTACAGTGACAGTCAAGAAGATGGTTTCAAAAGTAAGCCATTGGTATTTTGAGGAAACCAACACTTATATTAGAGTGCTTTGGGCTAATTCTGTTCCACACTTACTTCCCTTCATTTCCTGGACCGACTCATTGTGGGATCAATTTTCTACCAGACCACTCTTTAGGGCTATAATGCCACTTTGGTGAAGGACAAGAAGAGAGATTTCACACCCTATGGATTTCACATAGGGTTTTACATGGTAAAAGACAATGCACACGTGAAATAAGAAAGGTTGAGCCAACTTGAGTATCAATTCTCCACAGACCGATTTCACAAGAATGATCCAAAGGGCCCGATACTTCAACACGTGTCACATGTATCCTCTTGTTGGCGTTATGCTCATGATATTTTTGAAGATGAAATATTTATAATGGGTGCTCAGGACTGAGAAGAAGGTATCCATAGAAGGGATAACCCAAATATGACCATATTCAAAGCGATGTCTATGGATGAGCAAGTTGAGACAATAGAGAAAAAAAATCAGGAAGCCCTCAGAGTAAGAGAAGAAAGCAGATTAGTAGAAGCGACAGAGGCACGGAGGAGGGGGGTGTTGTTACTAGAAAATTCCCAAAGAGCTATACAAAGATTATAAGAAAATCCCCCACTTAACCCTTTGATAGAACCCTTAAGGATTACCCCTCCCGACACAAGAAATCACGGAGAAGAGTTAAATGGTTCAGAGACAATTCCACCAGAGGAAACCGTTGATCAAGAAAACTCCAGCCCTATGTCACCACATGAAGGATCGTTGGTGACTACTATAGTTCGATAGAGGATAAAAAGAGTTTCAAGTGGGACGAGTTTGCATAATTTCCTCATAGATTTAATTACCATATATCATGATGAGGAAAGTGTTGGTTTTAGCCGTGTTTATACCCCATGAAGACTTTACACCCTGGAAGAATGTACACTCCTCCAAGAAGGGGAGTGCAAAGGGGGGTTACTACCTTTGTGAGGTCCGAGGGAAAGCGGGCCCCTAGCATGGGTTCGGGGGCAAAGCCCCCGTAGGAAAATTCGCCTTGTAAATGTATATTGTAATTTCATTATAAATCTGGATCGTTCATTATAAGGTCGCATATCTGACAGTAAAAGTTATGTTAGGGTATTTTTCCCGAGAAGGAAACCCTCTTTTATGAGGGAAATGTATTGTAGCTATGTATTATTGTGAATATTGTATTCTGAGTGAGGAGACTGTGAGAGAAAGAAGAGGAAGTTACAACGGGTTTGTTGTAGGTTGTATCCCTTCATTTGTTGGATAATAATAAAGGAAGGACTTGGAAATGTCTCTGGTGGACGTAGACCACGCTGGGTGAACCATGTATATCTGTGTATCTATTGTATTGTGTATCTTGTGTGTTTTATTTCCCCATTTATTTTATTTTATTTCTTCATGATCTTGTTTTTATAACAACCGGTATCAAAGAAAAAGGTGACTCGTAGGAAAAGAAGGTTCTTGGTTCAAGTGGGGGAAATGGTGGAATATGGAAAGTTTAGGTCAAGAAATTTAACGGCCAAAACTAGCAGTTATGGAAGATACAGATGGAAGATTATTTATATCAGAAGGATCTATTCCTACCATTGGATGGAATATAAAATAATTTGACGACCATGAAGGACGAAGAATGGGAGGCTCTTGATAGAAAGACACTAGGAATGATATGATTGAGACTGGAAACGTCGGTGGATTTCAATATTTTGAAAGAAAAGACAACGAAGGAGTTGATGGACGCATTGGATAAATTATATGAAAACCCTCGGAATCTAATAAGGTGTTTCTAATGAAGAGATTATCTAATATGAACATGTCACAAGGCGGGTCTATTGCAGATCATTTAAATGAATTTAATACGGTTACTAATCAACTAAGTTATGTAAAAGTGTACTTTGATGATGAGGTCAGGGCTCTTTTAATCTTGTGCTCATTGCCAAAAAGTTGGAACAAATTGGTCATGGATGTAAGTAACTTTGCCTCTAGTTCAAACAATTTAAAATTTGATGATGTTGTTGGTGTTATCCTTAGTGAGGAAATGCAACAGAAAAGCACAAGTGAGACATCAGGTAATGTATTAAACATGGATAAAAGGGGAAGACAAAAGGATAGATGAAAGGGCTCAGGGAACCACGAGAATTCTAGGAAGGGAAGATCCAAATCCAGATTTGGAAAGATAGAGTGTTGAAATTGTGGGAAGAAAGGACATCTAAAGAAAGACTGCAGAGCTCCAAAGAAACAAAGAGATGGACAACATGAGAATAATCATGAAGTAAATGTAACATGTGATGTGTTACCATATGCTTTGATTATTTCTGTAGATAATGTTTCTGAGTCTTGGGTAGTATTTTCAAGGGCTTCATTTCATGCCACACCCCATACGAAACATTTTCTAGATTATGTTCAAGGTGATTTTGGACAGGTTCATTTGGGTGATGATGCACCATGAAAAATTGTTGGAATGGGAAAGGTAAAAATAAAGAAAAGCAATGGAAACCAATGGTTGTTGAAAGAGGTAAGACATATTCCTGATCTAAGGAAAAATCTAATTTCAAAAGGAAAATTGGAAAGTGAAGGTTGTATATCCATATTTACAGATAAGGTGTGGAAGGTCACCGAAGGATCATTGGTTATAGCAAAAGGAGAGAAGGTAGGTACATTGCATTTATGTACTGGTAATAATGAATCTTATATCTCTTTAGCTTCTACATGAGTGGATACAACACTGTGGCATCATAGGATTGGACACATGAGTGAGAAGGGGATGTAAATACTTCACAAAAGAAATTTGTTTCCATATCTTAAACAAATTGATTTGGATTTCTATGAGCATTGTGTTTATGGAAAACATAGGAGAGTCATATTTCTCAGAGTCGAAAAATAAAAGAAGAGTGAAAGGTTAGAGCTTGTGCATATATATGTATGGGGATAAACTCGGGTATCATCTCTTGGTGGCTCTCGTTATTATGTTACTTTTATTGATGATGGAACTAGAAAAACTTGGGTTTATTGCATTCGAAAAAAAACTGATGTTTTTGATACTTTTAAGAAATGGAAAGCTTTGGTTGAGAATGAGACAGGAAAAAGGTTGAAGTGTCTCAGATCATACAATGGAGGTGAATATTCCAATAAGGATTTTGATGATTACTGTTCATACCATGGGATTCGTAGAGAGAAGACAATTCCAAGAACACCATGAGAAAATGGTGTGTTAGAAAGGATGAACATGACAATCATGGAGCGTGCAAGGAGTATGAGATTGCATGCTGGTTTTCCCATATAGTTCTGGGTATATGTTGTAGATACTTTTGTTTACTTAAGAAAGAGATTACCTTCAAGCTCTTTGGATGGTGGAATTCTAGAGGAGGCATGGAAAGGTAAAAAGGTAAACTATTCTTTTTTGAAGACTTTCGGTTGCGAATCATTTGTCCGTACTGATAAAGAAAATAGAACAAAGCTTGAGGCAAAATCCAAGAAGTGTAACTTTATTGGGTATGGTGTTAATGATTTTGGTTATTGCTTATGGGATTATGAAAATAACAAAATCATTAGGAGAAGAGATTTCATATTCAATGAGAAGGTCATGTACAAAGATCAGTTGCAGGGAAAGAAATAAGAAAAAGAAAAACTAGAATACACAATGCAAATCCCAAAGGTACCAAAAAATCAAAATGTACAACAACAAAATCAATAGGTACCTCAAACTCCTGCAAGTGTTGTTATAAGATCTACTAGGTTAAGTAGACCCCCTGAACGATACTCTCCTTCATTGTATTATTTATTGTTGATTGATTTTGGTGAACCAGAATGTTATGAAGAGGCAATGCTGGTAGACACTAACAAGAAATGGGAGAAAGGCATGAAAGAGGAAATGGATTCCTTGGTAAATAATCATACTTGGGACTTGGTTTAGTTTCCTGCAAGAAAAAGAGCATTGCAGAATAAATGGGTTTACAAGTTGAAGGAAGAAGATGGATGAAAAAAGCAATGCAAGGCTACACTTTTTGTAAAGGGGTTTGCACAATATAAAGGTATAGATTTTGATGAAATATTTTATCTTGTTGTTAAAATGAATTCAATTAGGAATATTTTAAGTCTTGTGGCACTAAAATATTTTCATCTTGAACAGTTAGATATAAATACAAATTTTCTCCATGGGGATTTGGAGGAAGAGATTTATATGCAGCAAACACATGGCTATGAGGTCAAAGGGAAGGAAAATTTGGTATGCAGGTTGAACGTGAGATTGTATCGCCTAAAGAAAGATCCAAGGAAGTGGTATTTGAAGTTTGACAGATTTATGATAGAACAAGGTTATAGTAGATGCCATTCTGATCACTGTGTTTATTTTAAAAGGATAGAAAATGGAAGCTATATTATCTTGCTATTGTATGTAGATGACATGCTTGTTGC
>SNQJ01S0044237.1:20695-49838 GCA_010110895.2 Picea sitchensis
TTCAGGTGGGAAAGGAACAACCACCTGGGTCTAGGTCCACCAAAGTGCCTCCAAAGGAAACATCCTTCTTCTTCTTGGTAGTGTTATCGCACAATTTGTACTTTCCCAAAAGCCAAAGGAAAAATAACAATAAATTGGCGTAATAAGAGTTTATCCTATCACTATCACCTAAATAAGATACCTCTTTCTCTTTAGGGGTAGTAGCCCCGGGGAGACATCCCCAATGACCTAGGAGTTTGAGAAGGTAAAGGTGATAGTTTCAAGAAATTTCTTCCTCTCTCACAAGTCACACTGATCGGAAATTCCCAAAGGTTTTAATAAGATGAAGCAAAGATTTGCTTAAGTGTACCTTCCCAGAACAAGACAACAAGAAAAAACTATTTCCAAGTAACAATTGATATTAGTGCTTCATATAACCTTGGACTTCCAATTATAGCAATAAGCTGATATAAAATACGAAGCAACACAAATTTATAACAATAATGTATATATAATGATAGCTTGACAATTGTGCCTTAAACAAGCTTCAATAATGACCCAAAATGATAACCTAGAATTGGAAATATGCTAGCATTTGTCAGAGACAAAGAAGGCAATGTAAAATCAAATTTAACACTTGCTTTTAGGAGATTTTACTGCTGTCATATATGGCTGTAGATTACTTTTGTAACAACAACAAGATAGTTAGTAAGTTAGTCTAATATAAGGTTAGGAATGGTCAGCAAAGAGCTTGAAGTAGATGGTTTGAGGGTTGTTTTCATCAATCAGTCAAATGTAAGGTATAAATTAGTGCCTTTAGGGTTAATGGAGTCACTTTTTGCAGCAACAATATTGAGGGAAAAGAATTATAATAAGTGAACTAAAGACAAGAGGGAGGATGGTTGAGGTGTTGGTAACCCAAGGCCCCAATCATCCAAACCCTAGAAGGAAAACAACCACTAGGAAGTAGGTAACCCTAGGCCCTAGCGGTTTTTCTTCTTATTTAGGTCAAGCTTGAAACAAATAAAAGATTAATGAAGTAAAGGTACTAGAGTGCTACTAAGGTAGGGCTCTAGCATATGCTTCAATGAAGGTGTCTTCTAGCAAAATCAAGTATGTGGATAACTATTGAGAGAAGGACAATAACTTGTGCTTTTCTCCTAGGGTTTCATACTAGCAATTTCATAATCTTAATAAATGCAAAGTAAAAGATACCATAACCATTAAGTGTGTAAAAGAAAGAAAGATGTGTTGCTTACTTAACCACTTAGAAATAAGTTACTTTAAGCATATGACCAATAACATCAATGATCTATGCAATGAAGAAATAAACCATCAAATTCTAGAGCACTTAAACATTTAAGATTTAAGATCTAAGCACGAGTCTAAAGATAAACACTTGAAAGAGCTAAGCATGCATGAGATCTAACTTTAGTTGATTAAGAGGCCCAATAGGCTTACGCTAGGTAGTTATTAGGTGTTTGATCTATATTTAGAACATATGTATCAAAATACTAAGCATTTAGATCAATAACACATTAGAGATTATTAGGGTATTCCTCTCCCCAACTAGGTAGGTGATTAGTTATCTTGTTTAGGTTTGACAATAATGATATAGATACAAGCAAGCAACAACAAATGAGCAAGAAGATAGAGAAGAAACAAGAGAGCAAACAAACAAACCAAGAAACTAAGCTACCCACGTCCTACCTCAAAGTAGGATGAAAAATGGAAAGGAAAGAAAGATCTAAGCCACGTCCTACCTACCCAAGAGCTCACAAGTGGGAGGAGGCCATACCACTTCTCCTCCTACACTATGAGCCTCTAACAAGCAATTAAAAGAAGGAAAAAAGTAAAAAATGCAAGAAAAAGAAAGGGTGGGTTGAGAGATAGCTACCAAACCCCTTGGAGGGCCGTTTGGTTTTGTGTGGAAGTCCTTTGGGCAGCCAAGACTTCTCTCAACCAGATCTGATACCTGCAAAACTAGCAAGGTTTTCCTTGCTAGAAGAGATACACACAACCAAGAAAAATGATGGAAAAAACCCTTTCTTTTTAGGGCAAGAACCTTCCACAAGAAAAGTGATAAAATGTGTATAGAAATGACCTATTTAACTAAGCTATGCTAGCTGAAATGTATGAGAGTGAACAACAATATAGGTGAAGAGTAAAGTTGAGAAAGAGATGGAGTTTGAGTATAGCTCAAGGGATCTTTCGTAATCGAGGTGTTCCCAATGATGCCTTGAAGCTAAACCTGCAAAAATCTTGAAAAGTGATAGCATACGATAGAAAATATGTTGCATGCATTAACCATATGATATTTATATCCTATTAAGCATTCAAGATACATAGATCTACAAGCATGTGCATTACTAGATCTACCCAAATAACATTTTACCTTAGGATCCAAAGATGCAACCACCAAACAAAATATTTAGAACACGATTACCTCATGTGTATGGAAAGAAAAAGCATGTGCATAACTCTTCCAATAGTCCTCCAAAGGTTTCTCTTTATTACTCAAGAAAATAGATCTTGAAGAGTACTTACTCCAAAACCCTAAGAGGAAGAATGGAAAAATGGAATGATAGAGAGAGAGAGAGAGTGGAAAATCAAGTATCATAACAATAGCTCAAGATATGGTGAGTTGGGGAGGAGAAATGGGATCTATTTATACTTGGAGAGGAAAACCTACCTCTCTTGGATCTAAGCCAAGTCTCCACCACCAAGCAAATGAGTAGATCTCAAGGCTAGGGCGCACCCCTTAGGGTTTGCACAATAGATCTAGGGTGTAGAAAAATAGAAAAAGGTTGGGATAAAGAAAAATGAGTGTGGGAGGCCTTGGGATTGATGCCAAAGAAGGTGAGAAGTCTCAAATAATTTTTTGAAAAATCATTTATGGAGTTTCTAGATGGAGGGGGTGTAACTCCTCTTGGAGGGTGCACCACATGGGGGAGATGAAAGGTTAGGAGTGTTGGGATGAGGTAAAGGTGTGGGGGGAAGCTTCTAGAAGGGGACATGAGGGATAGAGGGAGTGAAATAACATGAGAGGGGGGCCAAAGTAAGTCACAACGTTATCCACCTAGGAAAGACGTCAATCCCCCTAGGGGGGTGTAACTTTTTGATCTGGAGGGGGTGTAAAGGGTTAAACAAGTTGAAAAAGGTAGGGAAGGTAAAGTTATTCTTAGGGGGACTCTCTATACCATTTATCCATCATTTTTCATCCTTCTAACTCATTATTACAATTTTACATTTTTGCCATATTTGGACTTTAGCAATTAATTGCTGTTTTAGATTGACTGAGACTCCCGGTGGACTAACCCATGGCTAAAGTTGTTCGACTGAGATGAAAATTGGTCCATGGATGTAGGGGGTGCTATTCCATTTATTTTGAGCACAAATACCCATATCAAAATTCCAAGGACCTAGTTTTTACAATTATTGCTAAAAAATAATTAATTGATTAAATAATTAAACCTCCAAACTTAGGGAAATTTAATTAAAAATTAATTAATTAAAAAAAAACTAACCTAGACTCGACGGAATTCTATGAAACTTCTTAAGATGTCTTGCATGGTCATTTACAATGATTCCCTATAATAGTTACCAAAACATAATCCCACTAGAACGTCGTTCACCACTTTGGAGGACTTATTGCAAGTGTGAGGGAAAAACTCAAGGGAAATCAATAAGGCTAAAAAGACCAATTGATAACTTGAGGATAAAAAACCCTCGGTTAAAGGAACTCTTCTAGTGAACCGATCCCAAGGTAACTGACCTAGACATGACTCATGCAAACCTATTACATTATTAACCCACGCAGGGGTGTGAAAATTCCAGTTACAAAATAAAGTGTTGGGGCCAAACACTGCTCTATAGGACCAAAATTCTTCGACAACATGGAATATGATGATGCATCTCTTCACGACACATGAGTTGACCACCTGTGTTGGAGAGGCAGTCAACAAGGCCTTTAGCCCCTTCTTTCCACAAGGCAATGTACAACCCTTACTAGCTTGACAAACGCAATGCCCGAACCAATGTAGGGGATAGATGAGAGGGAAGATGATGAAAAGTGATAAGTATGAAAGGAATGGAGGATGACCCTTCATAAACCCACCCAGTGGAAACTCGCTCCTAAGGGAACCAACTTGATAGGGAATTTTTTCATCCCCCCCAGGTATGGACAAGTTAAAAGGCATAATGTCCAAGAAAATGTCATTAAGAAAAAGAGAATTAAATTCATGTATTCAAATGCTTTGAGAATCAAACTGACACATACCATGATACTTGCATTCATTACCTCATGGAGCAAGACCCCACTGTTACTTCAGAACCGGGCCAATGGGATGATGTTGCTGTTGTTGAAATAATGAGGCGTTGAAGAAGAAGGATGGGCCCTCCAGGGCCAGGCTCAAGTCAATATGGCTCTCACTAATCCATGTCTATGACCTGTGGGCCTCCAGACATAATCTCCTTAGTTATCCCAAGGATAGGGGATAACAAGTAGAACCCCTTCATCTTCATCCTTCCCCCTGGTTGGGGTTTGAGCATCCATCAAATCGGATTTGGGCCCTCATGAAGTTTCGAGCTAGTCATCTCTCCTTGTACCTATTCACTGGGAAAGGTCTTGCAAAGACAACAAGTACACCCTCCAGGGGTCCAAAAGTCACATGCATGATAACACATAAATCACATCTAATAATTAAAATGTCCAAACATGTGCATTAAACCCCCTTAAACCCAAACAAATGCTCAAAATGTTATGCAACTTGATAAGTCTAGGGTTTGGAATGGTCTTAAGGTGTTCTATTGAGCCAGTCTCCCTTAAGTCAAGGTCGTTTCCCCAATGGAGCTTGATCCAAATCATGTAAACGTATGAGGTGGTGAGGGAATTTTTTTTTGGCATGGGGTGCATGTGATAGCAGGGAAATGTAATACTCACCTATGGGTGCCTTTGTTGAGGGTGAGTTGCACCTTGTCATGGATGAAAATGTTTCCAAGCCCACTGATTGCCATTTATTTTTATCTTTTCTTTCTTCTTTTAGCTTTATATCTTCATGCTGCAAGGAAATATTTGATGGCCACCACCTTGGCTTGATGACCAACCAGTGGCAGTGTCACCCACAAAAATTTCACGGAAATGAGAAGGCTGGCTCATGATGAGACCCCCTTTCTCTTGGCCATGCAACCAAGAGCCACTACCCTGGCTTGGTGACCAGTTGGGTGGTAGTGTCATACTGCTACATGTTCATGGTCGTGATAGGTGAGCTCATGATGAGACCTCCCATCCACCAACAAATGCCTTGAGTGTTTTATTTGTATGTGGGTCCCCTTTTTTTTCTAAGAAGTGTTTCAGTTCTTTCTCGAGGATCCTTGGGCGAAGCATCTTTAAGGTTTAAATTTGGCTCTTAAATTTTTCCAGCTACATTTCCCCCTAGGCCTTTAGCCCCATCTTCCCATGAGTTAAGGTACAACCCTTTTCCAAGTGGAGCCTTCCCCAATTCCCTAAAATGTGGATAGATGGAGGGGATAAAGATGGAAAATGGTAAGTATTTAGGGAATGGGAGATGACTCTTCAGATATCCACTAGGTAACAACCTATCCTAAAAGGAAATTGACTTACTAGGGCACCATGTGACCCTCCCAGGTTTGGACAAGGAAAAGAGCATAAACTCAAACAAACGTTATGAATTCCAGAAAGATTCAATGGAACATGTTTAAGTGTTTTAAAAATCAGAGCGATACATACCATGATACCCGGACATATTACCTCATGGATCAAGACTCATTTCCATTTTTATACCAAGTCGGTGTGATGAATACTGTTGTTGGTGATATGTGGATTGAAATGAAGAAAAGAGGGTCCCTCCGATACCATGTTTAAGTCATCGGGCTCTCAACACTCCATGTCTAGGACTTGTGGGCCTCGAGACATAATCTCCTTAGTTATCCCTAGGCTAGGGGATAACAGGTCCTACCCTAGGCTTAGGGTTTAGGGGAGAGAAATGAGGAGAATAAAGGAGATATTCCCCCTCCATTCTCCTCATTATTTCATTGATCCCGATGGATATTGGTTTCCACCCACCTTTTCCAACTGGCTCAAAACAATTTTCTGACAATTTTGACAATTTACTATTTTTAGCAGTTTTAACTTTCGGGGCCATTTTGAGGGCCTAAATGAAGGTTTTTCAGGATTGAGATTTTCAATGATATCCAAAGGCATGATTGAGACCCCAAAATAAATATCCTCGACAATACCTTTCCAACGAGCTATCATACACCTAAAACAAAGATCGTATGCAAAAGTTATGACCTCGGGAAGTTGATGTACTAACTTACCCAAACGAGGCCCAAATGACTTTTGGTGCTTCATCTCCTAGGGTTAGGTTTTTGGATGTATAGGGTTTTTGGCATTCCTGTTTATTGTAAAAAATGCCTTCAGAGACTCATTTTAATCATCTTCTTTTGAATGAGCGCAACCGTCACATCTCTTCTCAGAGATAAGCCGCCACCATTCTAGCAGGCTTGTTTCCGCTGCATTTTACAGTTTCAGCTTATTTCCTTATTGAATAGAAAACCAATTTTCTGTATCTCTGTTATTTTGTATTAAGCACCTGTTAATAATCTGTATTCATTTCATTCTGCTCATAAAATCTGGATTAGTGGTATCAGAGCGGTCTGCTCCTTGTCGCCTTAATGCATGTCCCCAACGAGGTCGGAGTACAAAGAGTTGGGTCTCGAGCTTGTTTCTCTTGAGGATAAAATCTCTCACATGCCCAAGCGACCTCTCATAGCAGGAGAAAATAAAGATGACAGGACATGAGATCCTTTCAAACTGTTGATTGAGGAAGCCCTCATGCAACAAAGGAACGAGATGATGGATAGTTTTGCTTAAATCCTTCAGCGTCTACCAACAAACGATGCATCTTCTTCGAGCAGAGGTGCCACCCCCTTCAAGGTACAAATAAACTTTGATATTTGTATATTTGAAGGCTAGATAGACGCAGATGCTGTAGACAAGTGGTTGAATCTATTAGAAGGGTATTTTTCTGTCCATAACTTTTTGAATACAGGTTCCGAACCTGGATATAATTTGACAGAATACGAAGAAGGAAACAATCTTACCATTGTATTTAACTGTAGGCATGGCCTCAACCTAGTTAGTAAAGTAATCTACGACCATGATAATGTGTTTATTCCCCCCAACCGAAGTTGGGTTTCCATCCACAAAATCTACCCCCCACTTGGTGAAGGCACTGACGGTAACGACTAGATGGAGAGGGGTTGGATGTGAGGGAATTTTCCAAGTGAACACTTGGAAGGGGTGACACTTCTTAACCGCTTCGATGCAATCTTTAAAAATAGAAGACCAAAAATAATCAGCTCACAAAATTTTATGGGTTGTCGCAAGCCCGGATATATGACCACCACAAGCCCCACTGTGGCAGTCATTTAGGACAGACTCAGCTTCTTCGTGAATTAAACAATGATGCAAGATATTGTCTACTCCTCGACGATA
Organism: Picea sitchensis; assembly: GCA_010110895.2. Lineage (NCBI taxonomy): Eukaryota > Viridiplantae > Streptophyta > Pinopsida > Pinales > Pinaceae > Picea > Picea sitchensis. The sequence continues at coordinate 28,194 of SNQJ01S0044237.1, forward strand.
GAGAGTGTCGCCGATGATAAGGTAATTCAGATCTTGGTATCGTATACGCCATCGGTCATCTTGCGAGAGATGCTGAGGGAACTTCAAAGTTTGAAGATAGACAACAATATCTCCATACCAGGGGTCTGATGATGAGACAAGGAAAATGTGTTCATCAACAAATGAATCAACATGAATGGCATCCTCATCTAACCGAGGGAAGTCAGATATTAACTCTGCAAAAACTAGTGACTTTTTGGACTTCGCAAAAGCGAAATCGAGATCGAATTCTTGTAGGATGACAATCCATTTATTGTAATTTCCCCCTATGATAGGTCTAGTAAAAATGTATTGAAATGGATTGACATCGACAATCACAATAGTTTTTCAAAGGAATATATAGTGTCATAATCGTTGGACTGGATGAGCGGTAGCCAAAGCTAGCTTTTCAACATGAGAATATTTGAGTTCATGGCTGACTAAGTTTCAACTAAGATAGTAAATGATGTGCTCCCGAAGCTCATATTCCTCCTAATCCAACACCATACCAATCGTCTCTTTGGACGCGATGACATAAAACAAGTAATCTCTACCGTAGTTTGGAGACTTCAACAAAGGCGTCGAGAACAAGGCTTTCTTCAAAGCATCAAAGGATTCTTGGGCTAGCTCATCCCAGATAAAAGGAGTGTCATTCTTTAAGAGACGCATGAAACCCTTAGTAATATTGGCATAGCTCACTATAAACTGTCGTAAAAAGTTAGCTTTGCCCCGTAAACCTTGAATTTGATGAATAGTGCGCAGGGGAGACAATCAAAGTATTGCCTCAACCTTTAATGGATCTACCATGATCCCATTATCAATTTCTAAAAATCCTAGAAGTCGACCTAACCTAACACAAAATATGCATTTATGAGGGTTCAAATGGATGTGATAATGGCGACATCTTTCAAAAACCGTCGAAGGTGTTTAGGGTGATCCACTCTCTTATGGGAGTGAGCAGCGAGATCGTCGAGATAGGCTTCGAATATGTGCTTGAGATCATGAAATGAAAAGGTCATAGCTCATTGGAAGGTTGCTTCAGCGTTATTAAGGCCGAAAGGCATCTTCTGGTATACGAAAGTACCCCAAGGGAAAATAAATGTCGTCTTATGTTGGTCCTCAGGCTTAATCTGAATTTGGTTATACCCTGAAAATCCGTCCATAAAATAAAAAACTTCGCTTCTCGCACACTCGTCGAGAATATGATCAATGAATTGTGTCGGGAATTTGTATTTGGGACAAGCTTTATTCAAGTGACGAAAATCCATGAATACGTGGATGGTTCCTTGTTTTTTATTCACTGGAACAGGATTTGATACCCATTCAATTTTTCTACCTCTGCCTTAATAGCAGGGGCCTTCCTAGGATTGACAACTCTAAGTTGTTTTCGAACATGATTAACATCCGATTAGGTTTTAATCTCATGTTTGACAATCCAAGGATCAATTCCTGGCATCTCTTCATATGACCAAGCGAACACATCACAAAATTCTTTGAAGAGCTCGATGTAGATAAAAATTTCTTCTAGCGAACAATCCACACCAATGTATACATTTTCAACCTTGCCAGGAATACAAGAGATATCAATCGTGGCGGTAGGAGAGATACTCGCCATGTTTACTTCGGCATAAATGTCGTGTGTATCAAATGAAACTACGACGTGACCGACTATCTCGCTCAAGGTAGATCTAAAATCATCTTGTTCGATTCTGGCAAGCTCTGGGAGAAAATAAGAGCGATGATGCATATCATCTCATGGCCTATCAGAACCATTCATGGCCTCTACGATAGCTTCATCCGAAGGTAAAGTATCATCAAGGCGGTCACATGAATAAGATGATGAAGTGGCCCACATGAGATCTATAACATGATCCTCCTTGTCTGTGTGAGAGGTAACAGGATCTGGATCGGTGGAAGAGTCAAGAACAACCTAATACGCTATCTCTGTTGCCGATAGTGGCATGACCATTCCAGTATGTGACTGACCTTCACAGGACATAGTCGAGGAAGGTAGGGTCCAAGGATCGTTAAAATATGAAGTGCAGAAAGGAATGAACCTCTTTGACAAAGCATAACTACTGGACATGGCGTATATATGATGAACCGATGCCATGAAGTTGAAGGTACCCATAAGGGATGAATACATTCTGACACCGATATTCTTAGTTGTCAACTCAGAATTGTTGATTATGGGGATCAACATTCCAACATATGCATTAGGGATAGCGTACACAAACAAAAAATGGTCGATCATCACGATCCTCCCATCATGAGGAAAGCAAAAAGTATGAAAGACGGACGATATGATTTTAGTCATAGCATAAGTCCAATTGCCTCCTAGTAACAAGTTATAGTCGAGGGGTGCATCAACCACCTCGACATCCACCTCTACCTTATTCCCACATAACTGAACCAGGAAGGAAGAAAGAATATCGTGAGGGCAAAAGGAATGACCATCAAAAGCAATCAACATGGTCAGAGATTGAGAAAGGCTCGAAGAGCCAAGGGCTTTCCAATAGACTAGGGACATCACACATGTTGTAGCGCCTTCAACAACAACAATACGTTTGATGGTACACTTTGAGTAACCCATGAGGATTTGGAATGCCACATGGTAAGGCAAGAGAGGCTTCACATTTGCGACATCAAACTTGATAACTTAAGATCCACATGAATCTAGAGCTCCTTACGCAAATAACAAGGTATTCCTCTGTGAAGGACATGTCTGGAGTACCTTCAGAGCCAACATCGCATAAGGGGTTTGACCCAGATCCTCAACAATAGAGTAATTCTGGGTGGCTCTAGCATTAGGATTGTGGGTAGAGCGCTTGAGTACTCCTTACAGAATATGAAGTGGGGGCTTTGGTTTTTCGATCTGTAAGGGCATGTTCGGAGGAGGGGGACACTTTAGACCAGGTACAGTTTGTGGAGAACTGTAATGATGAGACTGAGTGGCTACATTAGCCTCATATTTAACCATATTGATGCATAAATGGTCACTATCTTGCGTCGGTAGGTTTTGACTCCCACTTGCCACATTTTTGGCATTCGAGGAGCTAAAGGCGATGTGTTGATTATGTGGAAAAGGATTAGTCAGTGCAACGAGAAGTAGAGATAAAAGCCTCGCAGCTTCCGCAAGTTTAGGGCATAAGTGGGTAAGGTGATCGTCTGTACAAAGCTTGCAGGGAAACTTCACCTTCTGCCTTTCTTTCTTTCCCTCACAAGAATTATTATTCTACTTCTCATTATTACCATTGTATTTGGGTTTATTATTATTCTTCCCACCCCTACGATTATTACCACATCCTTTCTTTTTATTCCCTCCTAGTTGTTGGTTACCATTTGGGTTGGTTGATGATTGCACAAAATGTACATCCACCGACTGACTGGGAGTGGAGGGAACATATGAAGCTGGTCCTCCTACAGACTTGTTTAGAGATGTCTCTTTCAAATGGCTTGTCACCGAGTCTATAGATTTCACATTGGCAGAGCCTACAATTCCATCAGTATGAGGCCCGAGATTTTTTCTAGGGTCATAGTTTGACCTCGATGCATCTGGAAGAATCTTGTATAACATCCCATACTGAGAATATATGAGATCTAACTACTAGGCTTTAAAAAACGCTTCTTCATCAGATGTAACCCCAGAATGTAGAAACATCCTTCTAAATGTAAGGTTGTAGAGACTGAAGGAACCACTCTAGTAGGAATTATGGGGGTATGTAGGCATTGATCAACCTCTTCCATCTACGCGGCTCCTAGATGTGATCCAAGATATGAGTGGCTTTATCCTGACGAAAGGATGACATAAGTTCTATGCATACATCGTAATGTACCGGTAATTGGAAGTGGTTGAGGAAGACTAAAACCATCTGATTAAAATTTATGTATGTCCCCCTTGGTAGCTCAATATACCATTTTGTGGCAACCCCTGTGAGGGTGCGTTGAAACAATCTTAACCAAATAGAATCTTCATTAAGGGAGTTCAAAGAGCACCAAAGGTGAAAAGTGGTGACGTGATCACCATGATCCTCACCAGTTTTTCCTTCGAATTTTGGAATATCTAAAGGAAGCTTGGTGGGGATGGGGGGCCATGTCAGATCATGACGCACTGGGTCATTCATTAACTTAGACAAGTCTAGCAGATTGAGTGTGGCCAAAAAATGGAGACGAGGTTGCGACATCTGGCCCCAAGCTCCCTGGAAAGATTATTATTGGGGAATCACAACCCATCCAGGGTTTTGGTATGCACCATGGCCCTATCCGGGATTGTAAGACCCTCCTCCGAACTAATTCACGAGGGGTTTGTTGGGCACCATTCTAGTAGGAATGTCATGATGAGGGTTGTAAAAACTTCTCCCAACCAGAGTGACTCTAGTTTGGGGGTTGCCCAAGGTATGAAACTGACCTCCTCCGGGTGTGAATCCAGAGGATAAATGTGGATTCGTCATGCCAAACGTGTTGGTCAGAATCGGTACAGAGGAGGTGGGTGTAAAGGATGAACCGTAAGCATTATCTTGTTCACCAGGTTGGTTACTCCATCCATAAGAATTAGGATTAGGATTAGACCCGGGGTTAATAGGAGGAATTCCTCCAAATGTAGGAGTCGTTTGTGGGACATGAGATCCACCAAACGAAAAATGGAGTATGTGCAGGAGCCATGCCCCTAAGTCCAATACTAGTATTCATACTAGACGTTGGGATGGAGGATGAAAACTGCGACGTGAAATTTGACATACCATAAGAAAAAGGGCTAGATGCCATAGGGATGGACTGAATATTGTATCCCTATGAGTGACAAAGGGACCCAAAAGGGTTCGTATCTATAGGTTTAGTATTCACTATAGGACGTACATGAGTGATGATAGGAACCTTCGACACTACAACGATTGTGGTTGAAGGTGTCGAAGGAGTACCGTTAACTATAATAGGTATGGGAGTTGAAGGACTCCCAGTATCTTTCTGACTCAATTCAGTACTCATCCATGTATGATCACAAGTCTGGTAAGTGGAGGTGTGTGTACCATGCTTGATAACTTTACACCTTTTAGAAGGAAAAGACTCAAAATGCGGTGGTAATTGTAACAAACAGGGAGACCTACGGGGAAGCTGGTCTGGCTCCACGATGACCCAAGACTTGAGATATAACAACAAATCCTAAGGCAACCTAGTAATCAAGGAGCACACCAAAATAAAATTAAAAAAAGGCCAATATGCACACAAATAAGATAAAGTGGTTGAAAGGGGCCTCCCTCCCTAAAGTAGGTATACCTCGCCAAAGAGGGGCCCGAGACTCCCTACAAAATATCGGAGGTATATGAATCAGTTATAAGGGTCCTTGTGGGCTTAAATACTAGTTGGTCAGATCTCCCCGTAGAGGTAATCCTCCATAAAGGTTGTGCGTCATATGACCCTTTTTTGACCTGGGGTACTTGCAGAATAACCCGTACAAGTAACCTATATGGTACCTATGTCAAGCAACTGAGTAACCACGTGTTGACGAGAGAAAATGACCACTCGTCAATTGGAAGAGTGAATCTGGTCCGGGGTTGTCTAATTAACCCAGGTCATTTGTATTGACCCACTCTGACGGGTTTAATGGCTCCGTTGGCCAATCTAAGGTCCTAAAGGAAACGGAAAAATAAATAAAAGAAACGAAATAACTCACTAATCACTAATGTATATATATATATATATATAGTTTAAACAATATTTATATGATAGTCCTATTTGTCTAGTTTATATATACAAGATATACAGATAATGAGTTTTAATCTGAACTCATAAAAAAAAAAATCGAATGTATAATGGTTCTTTTGATGGAAATAAAAATAGAAAGCAGAATGCACTATTTTTTTTGTTTTGTTTTTATATCATTTAATCTATATACACCTCTAAGATCAAATATAAAACTACTATTTAAATAGAAAAATGTAGACAGTAAGAATTATACTACATATAATGATTTCGATTACAGACTAGCAAATAATAAAAAAGAAGAAAAAACTAACCTATCAATCACTTTGAAGAGTATGCATACAACTGTTAGCATAAATCATACATCAGTCCATCCACGAGAGAAATCTGTTGTGCATCTTTACACTATTTGGGACAAACGTTAAACTGTGCATTGACTGGTGTATTTAATTGATAAAACAGTAGAACACAAAATGATTACAATGATATAATAGACTGCTAGTAATAAAGTATAAGATAAATCCTACAGTTACAGCTTGCATTTACTTAATGAACATGTTTGAGTTAAACATCATAATATGAATTGGGTGATCAATTACTTTTTATAAAAATGAAGCATAAGATTGTGAACTATGAAGGAAAAACTATCTTGACAACAAAATAAACTGCGAAGATGAAATCTATTAGCAGTCATCCAATTATCAAGATAAAAGAAATATAGACGATAACAAAATTCACAGATGGCTAAAGCATAGAGTAAATATTTGTTAAGTCCAAACTCGAGTGTAAACTTTTCACAACTAGACCCAGGCCAGGATGCCTGGATTACAAAAATAATAGGTTTATAAAGGCCTCAAAAAAGATAACTGTTTCTTTTTCTGAGATCAAATATTAATTACAAAAATAATAAAGGGGGATACAACCACCCAGATTATACGAACTCCTCTTAAGCTAACAAAAGTTCATTTCTGTTCCTTCAAAATACATCATAGATATGACTGGAAGGTCTCAAGAGAGCCTCAGATCAATTTTGAAATCATGGATCCCTGAATATCCTGAAAGAAAAGGAAAATATAAATATTTCAGATATATTTTCAATCATTAATTTACACAATTCGAATTAACATAACTGGCTACAGAATCTTGTGATTCTGTAGCTAGTTATCTTAGTAAATGAAATCTCATTTTATTGAATGAATAAAACAAACTAATTTAATAATGAAATATAGTTTATTCAACAAACAAGATAATCTAATTTAAGAATGAAATCAAATATGATACTAATTTAAGAGACCATACCTCTAACCATGAAATCAAATCGTATCAGAAAACCTTGGAATTTACAATGGCTGTTGCAGCCTCAACATTTTTAAATATCACATGACCTGTAGTCTTCATATGTTTTTCTTTTCCTTGAATGACAGATTCAAGCCTGTGGTTTTCTCTTGTTAAAACATCGATCTGATCTTTTAAAGACTTAACCCGTGAATGTAGAATTGGGATATCAGTATAATATCTATCAATCCATGATAGACAGACCTCACACTTTGACTGTGTGGCAGTTGCATTAACCTCGATCATGCTGATCAAGGTTGCATGAGAATTCGACTTGTTGCGAAGCCTCCTCGAAATCAGTCTGCCGACCCTTTTGTTCTTAAAATTTATATCAACACTGCTTTTAGATACTTTCTCTGTAGGTTTCTTTAAATTTTTAACACAGTCATTAGGATGTATAACCTGCTCACAGACCTGTTGAATAACCTTTGGGTCGATTAAGGGTTTACTGTAGGAGGCTGAGACACATGCCTGGATGGGTGAGAGGGGCATTGTAGGGTAGGTTAGGGTTTCTTCAACCACTAGCTTATCAACCACATCAACATTTGGATTAGAGAAACCATTTCTCATTAAAAACGAGTCCCAATTATCACTCTGAAATTCTAACTGATGCACAAGCAAGATTTTAATTAGGCCGTGATGGAAGAGGCTAGAGTCTGCTCGTTGCTTTCTATACCTTTTGCCCATTTTATAAAGACTCCTCAATAAGTAATACGACATGTTCAAGGGAAAATCCATAAAAACCATAAGCAAACGCAGGTGGTACAAAAACACCAGACCGAAACGTCCCTCGCAGGTAACAAAATGTTTTAACACAATAAACAAGTCATGCCACCGAGCTTTTAGGGAGGAAATGGGCATACCTTTGTCTCATCCCTTTACCTTCCGAGATGTAAATAGAAGGGTCCAGGGAACTGCTTCCACTTTCGCATTTTTGAACCATCGTTGGCCACTTGCAGGGAGTCCTGTAGCTTGACTCAAGAAATCCTCTGTAATCTCAAGCTAGACATCGCCCACTTTAGCTCTAAATTCATCGAAGCAGAAAGCGAACTTCTGGGAAACCCTGAAATTTTCTAATCAAAACGAGCCAACCACTTCTCTCTAGATTTTCTCTGGCATTGTCGTATAAGAGCAGGGTTTGAATACCATTTGGTTCGATTCTCATGATAGGAGCCATACTGGACGAGAGGGTAATCAATCAAACACAGCATGTAGGGAGGGTTTGTGAAAACAAAATAGAGCCATAACCTCGAGCCCGAGAAACATCAACAGTGAACGATGCAAAAACTCCTGACGATGGGATGGGCGTTTAATTAAAATACATGCGAAGAAGGTTTGCAAGGCCCAAGACCATCCTTGGAAATGATGGATGAATGCAAATCATAATTCCACCTTTTCATTTAGTACGAGATAGAACCAAAGCATTAAAAATGACAATAAGTGCGCGCATCGTGGGTTTGATCACAAAGTTTGGATAAATTGAAAATCGAAAATCAAAGGTTTAGCAAAAGAAATGTAGCCAAGAATCAAACAAAACCATACCAAAAATCAAATCGTGGGGGTCCTTTGTTTATAAAACCATCAATATCTAAGCATGCTTGGTGTTGAAAGGATCGAAACAAAGAGAGCAACTCTTCCTGGCAAGGAACCAAAACTCCATTAATAAACTGTATAAACAATTTACCTTTAATGAAATTTTAAAACAGAATGGTAATCATAGTCACAAGTTTTCATGCTTTCAGTCATGAAAATGTAGCATGAATAGATAATAGCGAAAAGCAACAACTTACAACTGTCATTTTGGAAATTGCTCATGAGGAGTGATAAAAATTCATGATCCTAGTTAGGCAGCTATATAGATCATTTAATTGATATGAAAATTTAACAACTATGTTGTGCTGCCAATAATGGCGACATGCTGGGAGAAGCAGTTATCTCTGTAATAAGAATGAGTTCAGATTAAAAAAACCTGAAAAACTTAAAATCGAAGAACAACTGCAAAGTCATTTGAACATCTTTAATAACCATGACCCATTCCAGTTTGAGATATCTTCCGTTTAATAAAAACGAAATCAGGTGACAACTTTATAAAAGAAAAACCACTACGTTTTAGGTTAATGTCTCTAATACTGTTGATAGAGCCACTGCTACCAGCAGGCATTCATAGCCTCGACAGGGATGTCAATTAACCCACTCTGACATCTGTATCCTATCCAAGAAATTTCAAATTAGAATGAAGGACTCTTATGGCCAAAACAAGATTTATATCTGAGAATTTTCTTTTACCTGGCATTGCTTCACTGCCAGCAAGCCTATTCAGTACCACGACGAAGTTGTCTTGGCGTCATGCATGCATTTACCCGCTGCCAGCAGACCTGTTCAGTGTCTCGGCGGGTTTACAAACACTTCCCACAACTCCATAAGAAATTAATCACATTCTGGTATAGTTTTTTAAAAATATTCAACAGAGCGGGGTGACGCTGAAAATACCAGTTTTTTAAACACACCTTTATATATTACCGGCCTTTAAATTTTTCTTGCTATCCTTAATCAAGATCTGAAAAATAGTTCATTAATAAAATTAATTTTCTAGAATAGGGAGACGTCATTGAGTTGCTCTCTTAAAGAGAAGGGACAACATAAAGAGATTTTTTAAAGATAGTCGTGGATACTTTTAAATGCATTGAAACCGAGAAATCATCTTTCAAACAAAAGTCATCTTTAACCAGGATACAATTTTAGAGAAATACAACAATCGATGTTCTGACAACCTTTAACAACTTCTTTCGAAATGGATTATTCTGTTTTCTTTGTCTGAGCTAGATTGTGGAGCAGGTATTTTTGTTTCCAAAAAGGACCGACAAAACAAAAATGAAAACAAAAACAAACCAAAAAAGAAAAAACAAACATCAAAGAAATCAAAACAGAAAATATATGTACAAAAGGTGTGTGGGAGAGTTGTCAGGTGAAATACTTCTTGAGAGCTTGGCCATTCACCAGGAAGGTGTCTGGCTGTCCCTCTAAATTTTGCAGGCAAAAAGAACTGGGACCTAGTTTTTCAGCAATTAAAAATGGTCCCAACCAAAGGTTTTGAAACTTAGTATGTTCTCCTTTCCCCTCATGAGGTTTGTCCCACTTAAGGACAAGATCACCTACTTCAAAATTTCTTTCTGAGGCAGAACTGGAATCGAACCAGTTTTTGACAATGAGTTGATGTTGATGCACTTTTCGTTTATCTTGAGCCCTTACTTCCTCTACCTTTAGTAAAGTGTTAATCCGACTTTCTAAGGGAGGACAATATTCTTCTTGCACTTTCTCCGATAACTGCAGAGATGGAAGAAGGACATGTGGTGGAATAATCACTTCCATGCCATAAATGAGGAAAAAGAGGAAATTACCAACAACAGTTTTAGGAGTTACCCTATCAGCCCAGATTGCATTAAACAGTCCATTATGCCAGTTTTTATGATTTTTGGAGACCGTTCTCTTGATGATCTTGATCAGGTTTTTATTAGTTGATTTAGCCAAACCATTGCCTTGTGGGTAATATCTAGCAGAATACTTTAATTTTATTCTTTTTTCTAAAGTGAAATCACATATTTCAAGAGACGAAAAATAGGAAGCATTATCAAATACTAGGCATTCAGGAATACTGAAACGAGTGATAATATTCGAATTCGGGAAATATATTACCTGGATGGTGTTTACCACTTTTAACGGTGCAGCCTCAAACCATATAGTGAAATAGTCTATGGATGTTATGATGTATTTATGTTGCTGCGAGGATGCAGGGTTGATTGGGCCTATAATATCAAGGCCCCACTGCTGAAAAGGGGAGTCTACCGAAACACGTTGTAGCAGGAATGCTGACTTCTGTACTTGTCCAAATTATTTTTGATAGATCACACACTTGCGGCATAAGGCATGGGCGTCTTTGAAAAGAGTAGGCCAGTAATACCTTTCTTTTAACACTTTGTGGGCAGTGGTGTCTCCACCGAAATGCCCACCAGCTTCCCCTGCATGTAATTTCAATAAGACTTTATTTGCTTCATCTTTTTCTAGGCAGTGCATAAGTATTCCGTCGAAATTTTGGTGAAACAAAATACCATTTACCAGCTGAAAAGAAACGAATTTTAATCTAAATGCTCTCCTCTTTTTTTGATCAAGGTGACGGGGAGTTGATCCGTGAATTAGATAACATTTGATGTCATCATACCAAGGATTAGTAAAGTTTTGTGCACAATAGATCTGATTTTGATTTTGCTGATCTTGAATTAACATATCAGTTTCATTCTGTTGTCCTGTAGCTGAATCAACAACCAATTTACATAAACCTTGGCCTCTAAAAATTTGTGTTGGAGTGATTTCAAGGTCATATTCTTGCAAAGAAGTGACCTAGTTTGCCCTTTTTTCACCTAGTTCTTTCTGCACTAACAAATTCCGGACAGCGGGGTAAGGGACAATGATTTTCGTCCTAGACTTCAACAGATAAGATCGAAAGTGTTTTACTACTTTAAAAACAACATAAGCCTGCTGATCTACTACGGGGTAGTTAAGTTCTGCTCCTTTAAAGGCTGAGCTCATAAAGGCATTTGGGACTTCATTGTTTTCAACATTCTTTTGGGTTAACAAAGCGACATAAGACCAATTAGAAGCAAATGTGTAGAGAGTGAAATCCCGTGAAAAGTCAGGGATCATTAGAGAAGGAGCGTCTATTATGGCCTTTTTTTATTGAGTCAAAGGCTTGACTTTCCAAAGGTCCCCAATGGTACTGTACATCCTTTCCAGAGGTCCCCAGAGGTGACTGTTTCTGAAAAATTGGGGACAAACCTTCTAACAAAATTGATATGTCCTAAGAAAGATTGCATGGATTTTTTGGAAGAGGGAGGGGGCAATTTTGAAATGACTTGGGTCCTTTCAGGGTCAATAATCATTCCTTCATTTGATACAATGAATCCAAGAAATTTGCCTTGTTCTACTGCAAATACAGATTTTTTGGGATTTAGAGAGATGTCGTACTTACGACATCATTGTAGAACAGATTTTAGATGAGCTAAATGATCTTCTTTATTCTTTGAGAAAATCGTTACATCATCTAGATAGACGAATACATATTGATTGATTAGACCACAGAAAGAGATATACATCGCTCTCTGAAAAGTGGCACCAGCATTTATAAGCCCAAAGGACATCTTTCTATAAGCATAGGTACCCCATGGAGTACGAAAAGTAGTCTTCAGCTGGTCTGGGGGAAACATGAGGACTTGGTTGTACCCTGAAAAACCATCCAGCAACGATAATCTTTCAAAACCGGATACTTGTTGGAGGATCCATTCCATGGGAGGCACAGGGTAGTTGTCTTTATCAGATGCTCGGTTTAAATTTCAGAAATCGACACATAGTCGGATTTCACCACTCTTCTTCCTTACATGGACAAGATTAGAGACCCACTGAGTATGTCTTACCAGGAAGATTATTTTATCATTCAAGAGTTTGTTTAGTTCTTTCTTGACTATCGGTTCAAGTTTTGGGTGCATCTTTCTTAACTTCTGTTGAAAAGGTTGGGTTTGGGGTTTCATGGGGATAATGTGTTGTATGATGTTAGGATCAAAGGTTTTTAGATCATCGTATGTCCAAGCAAAGATATCTTTAAATTCTTTAAACAACTTAATAAATGTTGTCTTTTCTTGCTCATAACACCCCATCCCCAAATTGATGCATTTTGGGTTATCTTTAGTTCCTAAATTTACTTTTTCATGTGTCAAGGAGGAACTATTCGTTTTACAATTCACTGATTTTCTAAATTTATCGTGCAAATCATAAAACTTTTTTAATCTTACCACAGATTTTGAGATAGAATTTACCAGATCTGATGTTGACTCTGGAGATCTTGGATCCGATATTATTGTAAAATCGCAAAGGTTTTCGTCGTGGGTACCTTCATCAATAACCACACCTTGGAAAGTCTCTTCCATGTGAAAAAATCTGATGATTTGATGATCGTCAAGAAGACTCTCCAATTCGTGATGTTGTCTGGGACGGATGGTCTAAACAACAACTTGATAGAAAACACATTTGGAGAAAGTCCTTCTGCAGGAAAAAGTTTAGAGGTGACATTAGCTAACAAATCAACCTCAAAATTGTTCAATCTTGGAATAGAATTAATGTTAAATGCAGAAAATTTGTTCATTAAATTCCATATCTCAGTTTGATAGCTTTTCAGGTGTGGAGATAAACAATGAATATAATTTTTTACTTGTCTAACGACAATTTCCGAATCACCGAAGACTGTTAAATTCTGAATCTTCAAATCTAGTGCTTTTCTGAGTCCTTGTAGGAGTGCATCATATTCGGTCATATTGTTGGTGCATTCAAATTCTAACCGGCAAGCGATCAAAGTTTTGTTACCTGATGGATCAATGAGCACACATCCTGCACCAGCTCCTTCCTTAGATTTAGATACATCGAAGTAAAGAGACCACATCTGATTTTCATCAGGTGCATGTGACCAATGAGAGACGGTTGTTGACTGCGTGCATGTCATAATTTCAGACTGTTATTCAGGATCAGTAATAGTAGAAGTTTTGGTGACGAAATTGCCGAAAAAAATGTTCATTCCCTGCGCTTCGAGTGATTTGGAAGAAGCAGTAAATGGTTCATTAGGGTCATTTAAATCAATTACCGTAATCTTAAGATAATGCTCATGATTGACCTTGATTTTGTTAGGCTTTCCATTCTCGGATAGCCACAAGTGAGACCAATCTGTTGCAAAATAACCATGTAGTTGTTCGGATCAATCTCTACTTAAAAACATGCCATATACTTCAGGGATATCAATGAAAATAATATCAATGATCTGATGGACTTTAGGATTAGATGACAATCTGATAAGTACATTTTTTAATTCAACTATTACTTTAAGACTGGTCCAATCAAGCTGAATAATCTTAAGACTGGAAGGTTGAACTTCAGCATTGATATTTTGACAGACANCAATGATCTGATGGACTTTAGGATTAGATGACAATCTGATAAGTACATTTTTTAATTCAACTATTACTTTAAGACTGGTCCAATCAAGCTGAATAATCTTAAGACTGGAAGGTTGAACTTCAGCATTGATATTTTGACAGACAAACCAAGGCATTACGTTTGACGATGCACTTGAATCTACCATACAATTATGTACATTCCTATTGAAAATTTCAAAAGTCAATAAAAGGGTGGGACATTTCTGTGAGTATTAACAACAAAAGTTTGTTGTTTTTTAGTTGCAGCCCCTGTAACTATTTTATCTACATTTGTCACGCTTTTTACAGAAAGGTCTCGTTTATCAGCGGGTTCTAGTGTCGTTTTAGTGGAGACTTTTTGAGTTGTTTTGGAGATATTTTATGCAACTTTATTGCTGTTCAGATTGCTGTTTTTGATGTTTTCTACAATATTTTGAAGCATCTTTTGCAGCAGAAAAGGAAATTTCAACAATTAATAAACATAAATATCAGCTCTAAGCTTTTTGAGATCTTCAATCAAATCATACTCTAAACTTGGAGCTATTGAATTATGTTTCGTTTCAATTGGTTTAGACTGTTTTTGAGGTGAATTAATGCCAATGTCAGAAGAAGATTTATTTGTTGTTTTACTTCTGGTGTTGGAAGGATGCACTGTTTCGAAATTGGCTTGAAAGATACTATTCGAAATATGCCCGAAAATGTTGGGAGAGGGTTCGTCCTCTTCCACTACTTCTTGTTCAGTCGTGTCTTCAGGAATATCAGGAGGAACTAAGTTATCATGTGCTTCTAGAATTGTCTGGATAACAAACTGTAAGCTTTCTAAATTTAGGCCTTCAGAATTTGTGTTGGGTCGGTTTGTGGGAAAGAGTTTTCTAAAAGGGGGTTTATAAGGCCCTTTGCTTGAAGAATCTTCTGCAACTGATCTTCTTAAATCTATTGCTTGATTTAACAACTTCTGAATGAACTTTTGTAAGCTTTCAAGATCAGAACTGTTTGATTGAGTTTTGTTTTGGGGGGGTCTAGGAAGAATTTAGATTTTCTTCTTGGAGGATGAGGTAGTTTTTGTTTCGTTATAGATATTGTCTTTTAGGCTGAGAATATCTTTCTTGATTTGACTCGCCTCCTCGAAGGCTTCTAATAAGGTTGCTTTCTTAGACCTTTTAATCCAGATTGCAATGTTTTGGTGTAGGGATTTCGTGTAGTATGCGACGATAAGATTTTCAGTAGGCATTGAATCCGTGGGAATTCGATTCTTTAATGTTAGGAACCTTTGATTAAAGTCTTTTATTTTTTCCTTGGGGTTCATCTTTAAACTAGTGAGTTCCATGACTGGGACTTCAGGAGATTTGTCGTCTCCAAATTTCTTAAGGAAACAGGATTCAAATCTTTCCCAAGATGCAATGGTGTGGGGTTGTTGGGCGAAGTACCAGGTAGAGGCATTGCCCTCAAATGTATATAGAAAATTTTTGCACACTACGTCTTTGCGTTCTATGCTTCGGAGTCTAATGGCTAGCATGAATTTTTTAATATGATCCTCAACGATCTTCTTGGAATCTGGATCGAATTTAGTGAACCATTTCTCTGGATGTTTAGGCAAAGGATGTTGGAGTCCAGGTATGGCCACAACATCTTGATCGAGCCAAGGCCTAGCGGGATTATTCGGATTTTCCATAGGTGTGGGTGGTGTCGAAGGCTGAGATGAAGAGTTTCCTTCGTCGGATGACTCTTCTCCTAAAGAAGAAGGAGATGAAGGGGGTGGTGATGGTGGAATACCAGATCCTCCTGCTGCAGGAGTGAGGATATGATCTGGATCAGTAGTGTTTAGTGTAAGATCAGTGCCTTCAATATGCTCCCTAATATCAGAGAATTCTAATGGTTGGTTCAATAGCTAACCTGGTTGTATGATATGGGCCAAAGCACCATGTGTTCTTAGGAGTGACTGACGAAGAATTTCTCGAACGTCGCACCCTGTAGGGTTTGGTGTTACTGGTTCAGCAATAATCTGTGGATTGTAGTTTGATGTGGTTGTTGTTTGAGAGACAATGTTGTCGTCAGAACGACTTCTTGTCACTATAGGTGAATGATTGTGTGTGGGAGGAGTCTTGTGACCTCCACATGCCATCAATAGTGTTCAGGCCCTCCTTCTAGTGCCATTTGTTGATGAGCGAAAATGACCACTCGTCAATTGGAAGAGTGAATCTGGTCCGGGGTTGTCTAATTAACCCAAGATGTTTGTATTGACCCACTTTGACGGGTTTAATGGCTCTGTTGGCCAATCTAAGGTCCTAAAGGAAACAAAAAAATAAATAAAAGAAACGAAACAACTCACTAATCACTAATGTGTATATGTACATCTAAATATATATATAGTTTAAACGATATTTATATGATAGTCCTATTTGTCTAGTTTATATATACAAGATATATAGATAATGAGTTTTAATCTGAACTCATAAAAAAAAATCGAATGTATAATGGTTCTTTTGATGGAAATAAAAATAGAAAGCAGAATGCACTATTTTTTGTTTTGTTTTTATATCATTTAATCTATATACACCTCTAAGATCAAATAAAAAACTACTTTTTAAATAGAAAAATGTAGACAGTAAGAATTATACTACATATAATGATTTTGATTACAGACTAGCAAATAATAAAAAAGAAGAACAGACTAACCTATCAATCACTTTGAAGAGTATGCATCCAACTGTTAGCGTAAATTGTACATCAATCCATCCACGAGAGAAACATGTTGTGCATCTTTACACTGTTTGGGACAAACATTAAAATGTGCATTGACTGGTGTATTTAATTGATAAAACAGTAGAACGCAAAATGGTTACAGTGATATAATATACTTCTAGTAATAACATATCAGATAAATCCTACAATTACAGCTTGCATTTATTGAATGAACATTTTTGAGGTAAACCTCATAATATGAATTGGGTGATCAATTACTTTTTCTAAAACTGAAGCATAAAATCGTGAACTATGAAGGAAAAACTATCTTGACAACAAAATAAATTGTGAAGACGAAAGCTATCATCAGTCATCCAATTACCAAGATAAAAGAAATATAGACGATAACAAAATTCACAGATGGCTAAAGCATAGAGTAAATATTTTTTAAGTCCAAACTCGAGTGTAAACTGTTCACAACTAGCCCCAGGTCAGGATGCCTGGATTACAAAAATAATAGGTTTACAAAGGCCTCAGAAAAGATAACTGTTTCTTTTTCTAAGATCAAATATTAATTACAAAAATAAAAAAGGGGGATACAACCACCCAGATTATACTAACTCCTCTTAAGCTAACAAAAGTTCATTTCTGTTCATTAAAAATACATCATAGATATGACTGGAATGTCTCAAGAGTGCCTCAGATCAATTTTGAAATCATGGATCTCTGAATATCCTGAAAGAAAAGGAAAATATAAATATTTCAGATATATTTTCAATCATTAATTTACACAATTTGAATTAACATAACTGACTACAGAATATTGCGATTCTGTAGCTAGTTATCTTAGTAAATGAAATATCATTTTATTGAATGAATAAAACAAACTAATTTAATAATGAAATATAGTTTATTCAACAAACAAGATAATCTAATTTAAGAATGAAATCAAACATGATACTAATTTAAGAGATCATACATCTAACCATGAAATCAAATCGTATCAGTAAACCTTGGAATTTACTATGGCTGTTGCAGCCTCAACATTTTTAAATATCGCATGACCTATAGTCTTCATACGTTTTTCTTTTCTTTGAATGCCAGATTCAAGCTTGTGGTTTTCGCTTGTTAAAACATCAATCTGATATTTTAAAGCCTTAACCTGTGACTGTAGAATTGGGATATCAGTATAATATCTATCAATCCATGATAGACAAACCTCACACTTTGACTGTGTGGTGGTTGCATCAGAACAAACAAAATTGTGGACCAGAGCGCCTTCCATATGGATAGTAGATTCATTGCATAACTTGACACTAGGAAACTCTGGATTGTTTTTCAAACAGGGAGGTAAATTTTCAACGAAGTTATAGGGCCAATCAAGGTATGGCTCAAACGACAAAGGGTCTTTTTCCGTGAGGAATTTGTCAATTTCAGAGTCAGAACTCTCATTAACCTCGATCATGCTGATTGAAAATGCATGAGAATTCGACTTGTTATGAAGCCTCCTCAAAATCAGTCTGCCGACCCTTTTATTCTTAAAATTTATATCAACACTGCTTTTAGATACTTTCTCTGTAGGTTTCTTTAAATTTTTAACATAGTCATTAGGATGTATAACCTTCTCACAAACCTGTTGAATAACCTTTGGGTCAATTAAGGGTTTACTATAGGAGGCTGAGACACAGGCCTGGATGGGTGAGAGGGGTGTTGTAGGGTAGGTTAGGGTTTCTTCAACCACTAGCTTATCGACCACATCAACATTTGGATTAGAGAAACCATTTTTCATTAAAAACGAGTCCCAATTATCACTCTACAATTCTAACTGATGCACAAGCAAGATAAAAATTAGGCTGTGATGGAAGAGGCTAGAGTCTGCTCGTTGCTTTCTATACGTTTTGCCCATTTTATAAAGACTCCTCAATAAGTAATACAACATGATCAAGGGAAAATCCATAAAAACCATAAGAAAACGCAGGTGGTACAAAACACCAGACCGAAACGTCCCTCGCATGTAACAAACTGTTTTAACACAACAAACAAGTCGTGCCACTGAGATTTCAGGGAGGAAATGGGCATACATTTGTCGCATCCCTTTACCTTCCGCGATGTAAATAGAAGGGTCCAGGGAACTGCTTCTACTTTTTCATTTTTGAACCATCGTTGGACACTTGCAGGGAGTCCTATAGCTTGACTTAGGAAATCCTCTGTAATCTCAAGCTGGACATTGCCCACTTTATCTCTAAATCCGTCGAAGGAGAAAGCGAACTCCTGGGCAATTTGTAAATTGAAACCCTGAATTTTCTAATGAAAACGAGCCAACCACTTCTCTCCAGATCTTCTCTGGCATCGTCATATAAGAGCAAGGTTTGAATACCATTTGGTTTGATTCTCATGACATGAGCCATACTAGATGGGAGGGTGGTAAAAAAAACACAACATGTAGGGAGGGTTTGTGAAAACAAAACAGAGCCATAACCCCGAGCCCGAGAAACATCAACAATGAACGATGTAAAAACTCATAACGATGGGATGGGCGTTTAATTGAAATACATGCGAAGAAGGTTTGCAAGGCCCAAGGCCATCCTTGGAAATGATGGCTGACTACAAATCTTAATGCCACCTTTGCATTTAGTACGATCTAGGACCAAAGCATTAAAAATGACAATAAGTGCATGTATCGTGGGTTTGATCACAAAGTTTGGATAAATTGAAAATCAAAAATCAAAGGTTAAGCAAAAGAAACGTAGCCAAGAATCAAACAAAACCATACCAAAAATCAAATCATGGGGGTCCTTTGTTTATAAGACCATCAATCTCTAAACATGCTTGGTGTTGAAAGGATTGAAACAAAGAGAGCAAATCTTCTTGGCAAGGAACCAAAACTGCATTAATAAATTGTATGAACAATTTGCCTCTAATGAAATTTTAAAACATAATGGTAATCACAGTCGCAAGTTTTCATGCTTTCAGTCATGAAAACGAAGCATGAATAGATAATAGGGAAAAGCGAAAAACTTACAACTATCATTTTGGAAATTGCTCATGAGGAGTGATAAAAATTCATGAGCCTATTTAGGCAGCTATATAGATCGTTTAATTGATATGAAAAGTTAACAACTATGTTGTGCTGCCAACACCACAGTATAACCAATGCCCAAGTGAACAATCGTAGGTCAGGTCTACCATATGGGTAGGGTAACAAAGCTCGAAACCTTGAAAAACCCGCCTCTCACATAGGTAAATGTACTAACAAGATCCCCAGAAATATATCCGATGCTAAGAAGGTATTGGGGGGATATCCCCTCAACCAACTTCATGCGAAATCGTGCTTAACTCTGGTGTAAACGAAGCCTCATGATGTCACCAATTATACAATTGATTTCACCATTCCCTTAGTCTGACACATATGTTGATTTAATAGTCTTGGAGAAGTTTACTCACAAAATCCTATTCCAAGGCTCTAAATCCTAAGTTAGTTTGTGCACCCTAGAAAATAAAATCATTTCTAATCAATTTTAAATTATCAGTGTTGCTTTTAGTGGCCTTGCTTACTCAAAAAAGGTGCGGTCGTGAAACTAATCATGTTATGACTCAACAAGTAGAATAAATGAATATGAATAAAATGCAAAGTCCTAACTTCAATTCCCAATAAATGATAAGATTTTCAAATGAAATTTTCAATTTAGTTCTGCAATTCCAAATAAGATGCAATCTTTCTATACATGTGCTAAGATCAATGATAAGGACCCAAAATATCAAATGCCAACAATGCAAAATGCTTAATATTTTTGTATTTTCGATATAAAAGAATGAAGATGCAAGGGCTGAACAACATTTTGATATAGAGATTCTACTGTATGTAAACAGAGACAAAACAAGTAGGATATCAAGAAGCAAACACCCAACCCAATATGCAAGGACAATCAATGAAAAGGATGGTGAGAAAGGCACCGCTCAAAAATTCAACCAAAAAAAGGATTCCTATCATTCTACAGGCACTTAACAATCATAACAGAGACCCAACAAGACTCAACAACCATCACAATTTACCCAAAAAACATCAAAATTAGCAACCAAACAAAAAAGGATGATGTACGCGACTGTTCAGGAGAAAACCACGTATATACGCTTCTTGCAGAAGGACAACACGCGTATGTACCGGACTATCAGGCAAAAACCCGTGTATATGTGTTAAAACATTGCCAGAATAAGGATAATGCCAAGAAACTTAAACTCAAAATGAACAGAGGCTGTCAAGCAATTAGACGACAAGAAACTCAATATAGATGAGAGAAATCAAAGGAGAAAAACACTCCAAACCCCGAAAAGAATATTATTTCCCCAGTATGGTCGCCAATTCTGTTACGAGGAAAATCTCTCTATGGCTAGGGATAAACCACAATAGACGGAAATGACTGCAGAAATCAACTCTAATCTCAGATATGCTATATAAGCAAATATGCTAACGAGACAAGATAAAGAGCCTACCTCGTCCAGACGTTCGATGAAGTCCACCGTTGAGTACTTGACTCAAAGCAATATTCCTGCAACTTGTCCTCAACAACCAAGAAACGCAAGCATATGGTGATAATATATAAAGTTAGCACATTCAATAGCATAATCCATCAACATTCATAACAAATATGCCCATGGAATAACAATTCAAATATTTGCAAGTGGATGAGAAAAGAGTATTTCTATTAAAATGTAATCAACATAAGTGAATGAATTACAAACTTTTGTGACGTCACGGTTCAGAACCGAGAAACTAAGTCCCTTCCAGCTGGGCCTCCACCACTTCAATCCTCCACCAAAGTCAAGCTCATATAAGAGAGACAATGAGGTTCTCAATCAAGTATGGAAGAGCTTGGGGGCTGAACAATGTGTTCAGACTTAAAAG
>SNQJ01S0044238.1:0-12067 GCA_010110895.2 Picea sitchensis
AAGCGGAAGCTTCTATTAGGTCTTCTTACATCCGCCTAATTCTCTTTTATTGAAAGGTCTTATTAATATTGACCTTTATTACATCCGAATACATTAATCTACCCATGTGCGGGTTAGGACCTTAACAATCCTAAACACCTAAATATAAATATTCTTATTTGTCTGTTATCTTGGAATGTGTCAACTCACTTTAAAGACATGTACAACTTTGTAAAGTAACTAATGTGCATTGTTGTCCATTAGACATGTACACCTTTGTAAAGTAAATGATGTACACCATTGTTGTCCATTAACTTGATATGTGTTTGGTGTACATCATTTTGTTTTTGACATAGAATTCCTTTAAGCACTAACTTAAGCAAACTTAAATTTTTCTTTGTAATTGTACCAAAATGTATACAATAGGGAAATTGACCTAACTTGAGATTTTCTTGTCTTTGTATTAAGTGCGGTGGCATGTGTGGTATTTGACAAAAGTGGAGTGGTACTTTATTTGTCATGTTAATGTACTTTCGACATGACTTTTGCCTTTTCTTTTTTATTTCATGCATATATTTGCCCTAACTAGAAGAATCGAGTGTAGTTCATAAATGACGATTAGATTATGTTATTATAATTAGTTGTATGGAAAGAAGTGAGTGTATTTTATATATAAATAGATTTATCAAATCAACTCGGAGCGTCTACTTCTATGTACATTAAGGTTCTTCCTCGATACTGCAAATCCTTCATCCATAAATGTTTGGTTAAACGAGGATGATGATTTACCACACTTAAGGTATGAACTGGTAACCACATTGAACGAGGTCTATAATGAGTTTGATTTCATTTTAAACTATGATATTGGTCAGCGAAATCATTTATTTGGTTATTGTTTTGTTGTGATTATGTTGTATTTGAAGCTTTTGAGTGGTGACCCATCCTCAGATTCAGAGGTTGCATTAGTCTTCGGAGGACTCTAGAAAGAAAAGAGGCATAAATGCATTAAGAATACACATGGGGCTATCAAATTGAATCTGGGTGGAAAAATAAAACTTAATGACATTATGGAGATGGGAGATTGGGTGCTAGTAGGACATTTCCCAGAGAAGAGAATTAGTTTAGAATAATTGGCGAATTGGATTAAGAAAAAATTTAAACTAGTGATGGGGGCTTCTCCACGTACCCTGATTTTGGTAAAAGGATGGTTGGTTCTTGGGTTTAGGATCACCAAAGAATAATAAACTATCTTGCACCAACACTAGAAGTGAGGATCTCAATCCTTGTTCTTGAAGAAATGACATATTAAGTTCGATGTTAGGTTGGCTAGTGTGGGCATTCTCCCAATATGGGTTTGTATCCTAGGGTTATCATTAATTGTGTGGTATGAAGAGGTGTTCGAAAAAATTGGTAACACCTTAGGTACCTTTTATGAAGCAGATTTATCTTTCTTAGTGTCTAGGTGTTATGGCATGGCATGAATCTTGGTTGGGTTGGAAGTGAGCAAAGATTTTGTAGACTTGATGGATATTAGAAGGGGATTTGACATCTTCCATATCAACCTAGACTATGATGGGATTCCATTCAAGTGTGTACGCTACCACTATTATGGGTGCCTTGATATAGAATGCAATTACCTAAGTATGGAGAAGAATTGGGCTTTGAGAAAGCATCCAAGAGGTCCAAAGACATTGGAACTAGAAACAATATAGAGTATGAATAAGAAAGAGGATGCAGGGATTTAAGAAAATTCAGATGGCCTCTGAATGAGACCTATGGTACTAGATGGCTAGAACTCAAGCACTGGACATGATCTATAAATTGTCATGGATATTCCACTGGTACAATTTGTCACAACAAATCTTATAATATTTTGAAATCTTAGATTATGCAATTTATTTCCTTAGATCCCATATTAATTATTATTATCTTATTGCTCATATTTATGAAAATAACTAAAAATGAAAATGAAAGAAAAGAACAATATACACACCATCCAAACAAATGAACACAAGATATATCTAGGGAAACCTAATATGGGAGAAAACATGGCTAGAAGATGAGGCCTATGCTCTGTTTTTTTTTTTCTTTAGTTATGAAAAGAAAGTACAAAGAAAGGGGCACTCACTATGGAGTTTCCTTTGACATCGTGGCTTGAACAACTGCTACATAATCTCCTACCTTCTCTTTTATTCTATCAAAATACCACTCCTATATGCTCTGCTAAATTATGGAACAATTACAATGTTAAATAATGGAACCCCTTCTCTTCCTGGCAGCTCGGTATTTGACATAGCCCGATAGTTGTCTAGGGTTAGGGTTTTTGCATCCTTAATTATCAATTAGTGATAATGTTTTGTACCTTCTAGAATATTCTTGAAATTCCACATGCAACTATCCCCACATGTGTGAGTAATGGGCCATGACATGGAACCCACTTGTACCATGGTGGTCGACAAGGTGGGTCAACTTGTTGGAGGCATAACTTTCATATACGAGCTCTGATTGAGGTTATTTTTTGCACCATTGGAAAGGTATCAATGTGTAGAACAACGTCAAGGGGTTATGAGATATGGTCACAAATTTTTGACCACCAAAAATTCCATTTGATGCCTCAAAATGTCTCTACAAGGTTTTGAACCCTAAATCTCCAAACTAGGAATTTCCATTAAAATGGCCCCTGCAAGCCAATTCCTCCAATTGTTTCACCTAAAAAGTACCAAAATAGATGAAAAATTATATAATGATCCAATCTGGATGATATCTCCCCATTTTGGGAGGTTTTTGGTCCCTAAAATATTTTACTAAATGAGGTGAGGAAAATTCTCCACTACATTCTCCATGAAGTACCACTTTGCCTTTCCTGGAGGTTGTGCTTTCAACCTAATCTGCCAAAGGTCATGTTGCCCCTATTTAGTAGATAAAATTATTCAAAGGTCCTTTTTCAACTGTAACCAAACTTTGTCTCTCACTTTGAGTGATTTCTCTATTCTATGTTGATGATCACGGGGCTTGTACCTTTCATGTGACTTCTTTAGTGTCTCCTATACCTGCAAATGGATCTACCTAATCTTTTCAACAAACTTCTTTTCTTTCAACGCTTATCCTATGATGTCTTCCCTCACTCGTCCTTGTTGTCCATAAACAACATCCAAGGGAGAAGACTGAAAATATCCAAAGCAAGTTTCAAAAGGGGACTTACCAATAGAAGCATGGACTTCTATGTTATAAGAGTGTTGAATGTAGATCAAATTTTCATCCCAGGTTTTCAAATTCTTATGATTGTAACCCCTCACAATTTGAACCGAAGTCCCATTGAATACTCTTGTCTTCCCATCTGTCTGTGGATGGAATGTTGTATATCTCTTCAACTTCGTGTCCATCTTCTCCCAAAGTGTAGTCCAAAAGGCATTGAGAAATATGGTATTACTTTATGAGATGAAGCTCCTTGTTATCCCAAAGTGCACCCATACCTATTCAAAGAATATGTTTAATACTTCTTGTCTTTTGACGGTCTTTCTACAAGGCATGAGAATGCGCATCTTGGTAAACCTCTAAACTACCAAAAATTTATAATCATGCCCCTTCTTATTTGTTGGAAAACCATTGACAAAACCCATGGAAATGCTTTTACAAGGTTGAGTGGGTACATGTAAAATATGGTATAGACCATGCTTCCTATTACTAGGATTGCTAGTACAACAAAGCATGCATCCTCTAATATACCTAACCACATCTTCTTCATTCTAGGCTAGTACACATACCTTTGTAAGTTATAAATGGCCTTCTCAACACCAAAATGTCATACAACCTTGGAGGTGTGAGCCTCTATGATAAGCTACAATATTTCAATTTAGGAACATAGAGCTTATCTAACTTGTAGACTAATCCATTTTTTAGATGATATTCATCATTATTGTCCCATTCTTGTACACAAATTTGGCACTGTAGTTGTTGAAACACCTCTCTAAATTCCCCATCTTTTGTGTATGCCTCTTTATATGCATCTTGGGTAAAAGGATCCATGTGCATATGATTTCCCAAAGCTGTAATATTGGATGTGGGTGGCCTTGAAATCATGTCTTCCAACTTATTAGTACTTCCCTTCTTATACTTTATGACTAGATGAAATTGTTGCAAGAAACCCATCCACTTGTAATGTATATTTTTCTAAAGCTTACTCTTGTCCTATAAATATTGTAGTTTCTAGTGATTAGTGTGGATAACAATTTCCTTTCCATCAGATAGTGCTTCCACTTTTTAATAACTTGAACCAAGGTATAGAGCTCCTTATCATATGTATGGTAGTTCAAACCCCCCTATGAAGCATCTTAGAATGATAGCATAACGACTTACCTTCTCACATCAAAACTTCTCCCATAACTTATCCACTTGCATTTGTCTCCACTTCAAAAGGCTTATTCAAGTTAGGAAATGTGATAATTAGTGCTTGACCAATATTTCATTTTAGCTCATTGAAATCTTTCTATTGATTCTTTCCCTACTAGTTGTCATGATGTCGAGTGGCACAATTACTGATGAAAAATATGCTATGAACTTCCATAGGTATTGTTCTTACCCAACAAAGCTCTTAACTTCAATTGCATTAGTAGGAACTAGCCACTTCATGATTTCTTCCATCTTTGTGGGAGTTATCTTGAGTTTCACTCCATTGATCACATACCCCATATACACCAATAACTGCTGAGAAAACTCACATTTCTTGATGTTTTCCACCAACTGATTCTTTTTTCAGAGTCTCTAACACTTACATGAGATGTGATATGTGCTCCTCTCGGGCAGATCTATAAACCAATATGTCATCCAAATACACTATTACAAATGAATTAATCTAAATAGGGACACAATACATCATTCATTAAAAACATTAATGTAGTTGGTGCATTACACAAACCAAAAGGAATGACCAACCATTCATGCATACCTTTCCTTGTCTTGAAGTTGGTCTTACATAGCTCTTCTTCTTTAACACATATCTAGTGGTATGTCAATTTGATATCCAACTTGGTGAAGTACTTGGCTTGCTGCAACTGATATAATGAATCCTCAATCCTAGGTAGAGGGTATTGATTCTTTAGTGTGATCTTGTTCAAATATATGTAGTCAATACACATTAACCAATTCCCATCCTTCTTGGGTACTATTATGATAGGTTACCCACAAGGTGAGGTGCTTGGTCGAATTACTCCCTGCTCCAACAACTGCTACAATTTTTTCTTCACTTAGTTTGCTTACCAATATTTGGTAATGGGGAATTAGGAAACAATTGTTTCTCATGCTCCACTTTCCTCTTAGGTGAAATCCCTTTAGGCTCCTTGAACACTCCCCTATATGTGTACAAAAACTCCTCCAAATTTTTTTTCTTCTCTTTTGTACATCCATCAAGGGATTCCTTTACTCTTACCAATTCCTCCATTGGTCCAGTCTCTCTTAAGAAAAAAAATACATACTTATTACTAGAATTGATCAACTTTTTGTTTTGGTTAACACTTAATAGAGATATATTTGACTTTCCTTTCCATGCATTGATGATGTATAAATTCCCATCCTTGATTAGGTGGGACTGGTTTACTCTCTACATGAAGATCAAATCCTCTATATACATGTAGGGGTTTCCAAACACTGCACCACACATGTCAAGGGGTACTACATTTAATACCACTTGATCAATAAAATATACACTTATATCAAACTTGATCTTACATTGTTTAGTGACTCTGATATATGCATCTTTATTCACCCATCCCAATGGATATGGACTTGGATGATCATGAACCTCCAACCCAAGATTGCTAACCAGATCATTTTCTATGAGATTATCCTATGAGCTAGAATAAAATAGAGCATATACTTTGGTCTTTTTGAGCTAGAACTTAGTATGGAAGAGTTTTTCCATCTCCTTCACTTCATTATGATGAAGGCTACTCAAATCCACCTCCTTTTATACTGAAATGCATAAAATATTCTCATCCACATCCGAGTTGCTCTCTACTAGGTTGCCCAAATCCTTTCCTAGGAAGTTCTTCTTCTTGAAATCCTTCTTATGGATCTTTGTATTCAACTCTAGATGTAGCTTCCAACACTTTTCTTCAATGTGACCATCAATATTGCAATGATTGCAGTGTTTGTTTGGATACTTGCACTGATGTGCAGTGGATGTTGTCTTCTTGTATTTTCCTTTCCACTTCTTCTTCCCCTCCTCAGAGCATATTGGTGGTATTTATATTTACAACCACATGGCTATACTTTCTTATGGCCTATGGTCTCCAGGTATTGTTCTTGCATAGAGGCCTCATCAATGTTCCTAGGTTTGAAGAACATCACTTTATTTTCACAAATAACTGTGTAGAACCCCCAAATACTTGAGGATTACATTTTGGTTCTTGGGAGATATACCCAACGTGATCACCATCTTCTTGAATTCAATGGTGTAATCTTGCACACTATGAAGTTTTGTGGAAACTTGTCACAGAGATCTAGCTAGTAGAAAAATCACATAAAGCTTGTGAGAGAGAAAATGGAAAGAGAGACAAGCTTGAGAGAAAGAATGAATTGTATTAACCGAACATAATAAATGAGTAATAAACACACAAATATATAATCCAATAGTATTAATGCACCAATCCCATGGATTACATGCGCCATAGGAGTGATCTAAAGGAGATCTAGACACTAACTCAATGTAATGAGAGTCAATTGATAGCTAGTCTCAGTTAATTTTTTAAGAGGAAACAATTTAACTAAGTGACAAGTGTGGTGACCAAGAATAGTGCATTTGTACAAAGGAATTGCACCCTCATGCCATAAAATATAGAAAATATATGCATGATTGGTCATCCACTAGTCAATTGAGATCAACTCATGTGGTTGAATTGAATTCCTAATTGAATTGACAATGCACCCTATTTTATAGGAAGCGCCCTAAATTCTAGGAGCACCCCATTTTGTAGGGGAATATTCTTAGGAGACTATTCTTAGCTAAAAATTAGGAAACGTGAGTGTGTAAAAGTGTGTAATATCTCCAACAACCCCCCTGAACACTACTAGGGTGTGGTGAAGAATGGGTCCTAGATACAAGGCCATGTTAGGTACACATTTTACAATGCATCTAATGAAAAAGTGAGGAAAGAGGGAAAAAATCATGGGAAACCACCCCCCCACCCCCCTCAAAGTAGGATAAAATTGAGATCCACCATGTGATAGGTAAAAAATCTCCAAAACCAAGAAAAAATGACAAGTCAATGAAGCATGATCTGATGACGACAGATAATAATCTGCTTCAATGAGTGTTAAAGTTGAAATGATGTTGTCGATACTAGTTGAAAACACTAAAATCTCTCCAAAAATTAAGGTGCTATCCTACACCGAGATTGTTGGGCTATTCAGAGTGCTTCCAAAACATATAAGAAAAAACCATGAAAGTCATCAATTTAATAGTGGTGAATGGAACTGTAAAGGTGATGTAATTAGTTAAGTCAAGAGAAAAGAGAATGGTTCCCATATATTTTTTATGAAACATATCTATAGGATGTCCTCAAACAATTACTCAAATGCTACCATGACCAACCATCAAACTAACCACAAACAATCCTCAGAGTTGGTACCTTGCCAAGATGTTGTTGTATACGACTTGTTGAGGAAAAGGTATGAATTACCTTACTCAATCATTTTAAAATATTACTTGTCTAGAGTAAGATAGTTGGGAATGTCACCCGAGGTTTATATCCTTAAACAAAAAATCATTTGATTCATGAGTAATATATACTAGGAACCAATTCTGGTCTTTTTGTTGTTATTTAACTTTGCAAAAGAAGAAAGTAACAAATAAAATAAAAAGTATATGTGTTGTGTACAAGAAAAAGAAATAAATGATATAAAAATCTAAAAAAGGAACAAAATAATATACAAGTGAGATAAAATCAACAATCTGATTTCTTTATTGATTTCATTCTGAATTACAAAAAATAATCCTCTTTTCAAACCCCTGCGAGGACATGGACCAAGATCAGATTTAGAAGCCTTTGATGGGAACCATACACAAATATTCTGACACCAAGAAAGGATTGAGACTAAAAATGTGGATCAACTTTTCCACAAAAACATCATTTACTGACTCTACAAAATATTCTCTATTAGTCATGAAACTTAATCCAAAAAAAAATCAGAATACATAGACTGCTTAAGATAAATGATCCACCTTTCTATAACAAGATGATGAAGTATATGACTCAATACTTGTTCTCTCCCCCTTGTATATTCCTTTGTAATGAGATTTTATCTCTTCCAAAAGAGGTTGTGGTAGTTCCAACTACCTTTTTAGTTAAGTGTTAATTAATTTAACACAACTTTGATACAAGTGATAATAAATAATAATAAATAATAAGGGTATATTAAATAGTAAATAATAGGTGGGACGCATTAATTATTATCTTAACAAAAATTCCTTTTAATTATGATTCCCTCCTTGTTACTCCATCATTTAATTGAAATATGCCATCAATAAAAAAAACACACAATATGTATTTAAAATTTCCCTTGTATCTCCCAAAATCATATATATATAGTCAAAATGTTTTGTCATCCATAAAACATGTTGGTTGTCCAAAAATATATATGTATCCATGGTACCCAAAATAAAACATAATTTTCATCCATAAAATATAATAAAAATTGTCCAAAAAATTACCATAGCAATTAAAATCCATATCTACTATGAGAGGCAGTCTGCCTCTTCTCACCACTTGTTGTTTTCTCTGATTTATTTGTTGACTAAATATTTGCAACAAGGGGTTGATTTGAACATTGGGGATGAATTTCACTAAGTACATGGGATTTTGCATCATTATGATGGGCATGAGAAGTGACCGACTCTGGAGAATCCTTAGAGGACTTAGAGGGAGAAGCCATTTTCTTGCTAGCATGAGAATATTGGACAGGGGAGATGATATGTTCAAATTGAGCATGCTGATTCAACTGTGGTGGTGGAGGTAATGGTAATGAGACATTGGGCCAACCATGGCGGTGAATTACATGTTGTTGGACAATTTATTGCCACCCATTATTGATGGGTACTTCAGGTTGAAGAGATACATGGGCATGGACATGAACATTTGACAAACTCTGGCGAGGTTGAAAAAGGGGTCTCTCAGGCCTAGGGTGGCATTGTAAGACTCCTTGGACAACCAAGTTGAAAATCCCAGCTCGAAATAATTGATTTAGTTCCTGAGGGTCAACATCAAAGTGAATAGAAAACCATGGTCTTCTATGACCTCTTTTATATAAATTGTTTATGCCCTTGTTTCCTCCTCTTCCATGAATATCCCTACTGAAAAAGCTCATATCTAAAAGAAAAATTCAATCAGAGTATGAATTAAAATGACTAATCTATCATCAAACACTCTACCTAAAAAAAAATTGAAATATTGGCTCTTTTCATTCAAACACAGGAGCACACAAAATACATTCATAATTTTTCACAAAATAACCATTAACACTTGCCAACTTGATCCATTATGCATCAGAACGGGGAATTACAATGATATTGGGAATATGGGAGGAATCGTAATGAATGTGAAGTGATTTCATGACGGGAGAATAAATATGAATATTGTTCTATACAAAAATGAATATTTAATCCCAATACATCCTTTACACTCACATCATCCATTTTAGCATCTACAAATTACCACCATTCTGTTTTTAGTCTTCATCCAAAAGTTTCCTCTTTTAAAGCTCTTGAACGATTAAATATTTATAATAATAGAACATGGAGATAAATGAAATGTTTTGGGATTGATGAGAGGATTGTATTTTGCGCAAATTGAAAATAATGAATGGGAAAAGGAAACGACCAATGTTCTTTAATCATTTATCCATCATAATCAACCTCTGATAAAAACATGTTCTCATAATTTATGCACATCAATCAGTCAAACCAAACTCAAAAAATCCTCACATTACATTTTTAAAATTTTATTCAATCAAATATCAGTCCATCAAACTCATCATAAGCAACAAAGCACATTTGAATCCCATCCAAAACTCTCATTACTGTGATGTATTAATTTGCAGGAATTGAAACTCAGGTATTATATAAACTATGTCAACCAAACTATTCCATTTGTCGTTGGAATTTGTGCATAGATTGATACTAACAATAGGGCGTTCATAACAACCATGACAAAAGGAGATCACATGTGTTTTGTAACAACAACAATACTCTTTCCATCAACACCAAAAGAAATGCAGACCCAAAAAATTTCATTTGAACTTTTTCTCTATCGAATTCATCATCCAATTTCAAACAATAAAGCACATTGGATTCTTCCCGTACCAATAAAATAACTCATTATCCTGCTGCTATAAAATAAATTGCAAAGGTAAATATCAATAGCAAGTCATGGCATAACAACTATATCAAAGACAAATTGCTTTCCTTTTTCAATAGCTTCCAAACCCTTCCCATCATCCTTAACGACTGTTAGTTATATTAATCAAAAAACTCCCACAATCTACCATTGAGAACTCATGTACAGACTTTGACAACCAATGATGATATAACAGTTGAGTAACAATATATGTCAAGGATTTTGCAATAATATCCACATCAACAACATGTCGAAACAAGGAGGGGGTAGAACTCATGTTCGAAATCTAGTCTATATTTGAATTCATGCACAATTGGGAGTCAAGTTATAGTGAGGGTAATGTAATCAACCAGGGGTTTATGAAATAATGTCAAGTCTAAACAAGATTTTCTCAAATGATTTCAACAGAGGGAAAAATGCAAGTTGTATCCATCACAAATTACTCCCAAATACATCCACAATCATTCATTACTTCTAAGTTTAAATGCCCACAAATTTTATGCAAAATCCAAGAGTCCAGACGAAACCACATTAGAGGAAACATGAGTATGCGATAAACCTTCAAACCCTAGCATTTTTATTATGTACTCATATCAAACCCGTGAAGAGATAGAAATCAAATTTACATTTGTTAACATTACGACCCATTATCAACAAAATTATACAATAGCAACAACATGCCTATCCTATCCATATCCAACAACCCATATTTTGTTGCCAAGCTGACACAGAATGCGATCTAAAAACTCACATGGTTTCATCACAACTGGAACCACAACGAACCCAAATGGAGAATGCCAAAGACAATATAACATCAAGTTTGAAACACATTATTTCCACCGAATGAGATGTACAAAAAACCAGGTCGCAATTTCTCCAGAACTTAGAAACCATTTTCATTTCAAGCGTTAACAAGACCTAAAATATTCTAACAGTCACCAATATGAACATAGAAGAAAAATACAAACTGCATGAAAAATTCAAGAGCCAATATACCAATTTTAATCAGAGAAGAGATAAAACATTTGATGCATGGAAGAGTCAAAAGAACCATACCTGAGAAAAATTTCTTAAGAACCTCAAGGAGCATGCAAAATCCTTGACAACGACCAAGAAATCCGAAACAATCAGTTAACAACAACATAAAAACTCCAAATGAATGACATAACAAAATGTGGTATAGTTTGAAAAGGAGGAAGAATGATGTGCATTTATTGCACATCGTTTCTTCCATCCACCAACCTCAAGAATTCAATGCTTCCAACTAAACTTTCCATGGTGGAGCGCACTCAACACATACCAAAAATCAAACCTAAGTTTTATACCATCCAACACATATCATCCATCGCTTCCAATATATAAAATACAAAGTTAACCTGGAACCAACTCACACACAAGTATTCATGACTTCATCCACTGTATGTTCCTTGTCCTCATTCAGCCTGCGTATGTATGAGGCCTATCTCATTACAGCCCGCATATACCTCAAAAACTAGGGTTTCTGAATTTCCGACACTTTTTCTGTCATGATCTCATACTTGTCGAAACTTTGATGCATCCATGAGATCCTCCAGATCATCTCTCTCTTTCTTAGAATAGATCTTCAATACATGCTCAAGAGATACACAAGAGATCAATTTCACAAGAGACCCTTGCCTCTTATTTATACTCTCCAAGTAGCTTCCTTAGAAGCATCTTCT
>SNQJ01S0044238.1:18473-40005 GCA_010110895.2 Picea sitchensis
AACCATGTCACGTGATTGAATAATGATCACGTAATCTTTGCTACAAGTTATTTCTGATATGCTCTTTATAAATCATAATGGAGGAAGAAAGGGAAAGTAGAAAGAGGGAAGATCAAAACTATCTAGGCTACAACAAAAATGAAATTGAAGGTATACCTCATTAGCATTCTAAAGAACAATGGATCATAATACCTTAGTTGTGTATGAAGATTTGGTTCTGACCAATAATATTTACATAAAACGACTTAACTAATGACATAATTGATCGATTTTACTTCATCTCTACAAAAGATTATGAAATCAAAGTAGAACAACAAAAGAGAAAGACAAAACTAAATAAACTAAAAACCTAATTTACCACCCTTTCGTAAAAAACAAATCTGATTTATTTACATTTATATATATATATTTTTATTTATATACATGGAAAAGGGATGCAACAAATTTGGACTCAAGTGGGATGAAACTTGGTGTAGAGGTATGCATATTCAGTTTTACATGTAGACTTCACGACTTGAAATACTTTGTGCAAGGAAAGCACATCGACATGCCAACTAACAAATGCATATGGTTGGGGAAAAACACCTACCAAGACCCAAAAGAAATGATCACCATCCTTTAAAACATGCCAACCAACCAGATGAGTTTTTCACCTACAATTGAAAGCATTAATTGGATCAAGGACTTCATATTTATGATTTGAGGCTTGAATTTTAAAGATAGGTTTTGTGGGTTCATCGCACAACCTAATGTTATCACTTGCAATATTCTCATCAAGGATAAGATCATAATATTCCAAGGAAGAATATAGAGGGTTAGAAAATGTAGGAAAACACTTGGCCTCATTAACATTATCGAAAAGAAAGAGTGCACATAACATGGATATGCATATTAGTGCCACACTCTTTGGCTTCTCTTGTTGATTTTAATAATGGATTTGGATGAGAAGTATTTGATTCAAGATTTAGATTAACCTCTTAAAAATCCTTAATTGGAGAATGATATTGTATATTAATAAAATCAAAAGGATCCTCATCAGTTATATTTTACCATTCATCATCATAATAAGGTTCATTAGAAATGGGATTACAGGGGTCAACATTAAATTTCTTTGCATATTCAACCTCTTCCTGGTATGTATATGAGTGAAATATTTGGGATAAACCATTGTCTAGAGGTTGGATTTTCCCACTACATTCAAGAAAGGAGGTATTTTGAATGTGAGAAATGGATTGCTTGGTTAAATCATATTCAAAATGAAGAGTTGGGGTTTGTGGATTATGTTCATTATCAAAGCATATATGTTCAAATTGGATCTCTTTACTGACATATTCATTTGGCCAAACAATATCTTTGGGTTGAAATGAATTAACAAAAATATCTTCCACCACATCCTTCAAATAAAAATCATATGAAGATACATCATGCTCTGAATCCTCTTTCTCTTCTATTTCAAAATAATCATCGGGAAGAGGGATATTAGAGGCAATGTCATGTAATTCAATATTTTTTTCCCACAAAATTCATCCTCTAAGAGAATTTTGTCAAACAAGACATGATCTTGCTCCAAAGGAGTTTCAAAAAGAGAGTCATCAAAAGGAAATGCATCAAACAAGATCTCATTACTAGGGATAACATAGGTAGGTTGATAAGAGAAATATTCACCACAAACCCCTAAATTTCTTGATAAAATATTATGAGATACAAAATTATTTTCTTAAACATTTAGGAAGATGTAAGGGTTTGCATGGTAAGCCTTATTAGATTTTATGAAAAATATACAAATCGATTGTGCATGAGTACGACCCCAAAAATCACATTGAGGAGGGTTAGGTAGAGAAGTAAATTTGATGCAGGAGCATCGCCAACAAAGCACAAGTGGAAGACAACTAGGCACACTAGCGCATGTTTTGAAACATTTTGAATTTCAAAGATCAATGTATTAATGTAATACCTGACATTTTTTTTTGATTTATGAACATATTTAATAACCGGAGGCTGAGCCATCACATAAGATCGATGGGGAATGTATTTTTCTTTAATTTGGAGGACCACAATATCCCATTATGAGTTATCTTTCTTGAATACCATTACCACTGGTGTAGAGTAAGAACTTTGGCTAGGTCTAATAATGTCAACCTCTAACATTTCTTCAACCATGTAGCTCAATTCCTCTTAAGGCATAAGGGTATCTTTATGGATTGATGTTAGGAGGAATACTCCTGGGAATTAGGTGAATTCATGATCATGATTTTAGTGGGTGGAAACTGAATATCTTCAAATGCTGGAATGATTATCAATGATCCTTTGGAGATCTTGAGGAATAGATGGCTTAGATGTTTGAACATCTAGTGAGCATAGTTATTGCAAAAGACCTTGATGCCCCTTTTCAATAATTTTCTCATGCCGTTAGAGCTTATCATAGGGTTTCCTGTGATACCTCTTAACTCTTCTTGAAATTAAAATCCATTGTTCTAATGATTGTAACCATTGGATTCCTAGTACAACATCTGCACCACCATGGGTGCTCTTGATCATGGGCCTATTCATTACATATTCCCCATAGTAAGATTGATCTTATTTCATTTTCTTTGAGAATTGATAGTTCCTCCATCTGAAAATCATTACTTGAAACTCACAGTCTTTGGATACTCTGAGAGCAATTGAGATCTTTGGATAACTTATAGTGAATGAAATCATGAGCACTTCGAGAATCAATATTGTTACCTTTTATTTTTGATGTATCCTTAGATCTTGAGGGTTTGAGGAGTGCTAATTCAATGATGCATTACATGATATCATGAAGTCAACTCTTGAGACAAAATTGCTTCTCGTTTTCATCTTGAATGGTTCTTGTTCTTGTTCTTCTTCCTCTTCTGATTCTATAGAATAATTTCTACTCACCACACTTATGTCTCTTTGAAACTTGTGTCACAATTAAAGAATAAACCTTTCTTTTATTTTTCTCAATTGTTAGTGTCAACCTTGTAGGTTAGTGTTTTTAGAAGAAGGGCATTGTTCTCTCTATAGATGTTAGGATTGGTCCTTCTATTAGCCATAGCCATATTTTTACTTTCAACATTTCTTGCCACAGCGGACCATTCTCCAATGATTTGGGTTCCTAAAGGTGAAACTCATATTGAATGTATCCTTCAAAAGTTCCTATGAATAAATCAATCAAGTGCTCATCACGGAATATTGGTTACCTTTATATTCAGTCTTTGAAGGTTCTCAATGTGATGTTAATAAACCCTTTTGCTTGAGATTTATCAATTGGCTAAAGAAGGTATTGCTCATATCCTCATAGTGTGCTATCATTTCTTCCATGAAAAATTGTCCCACAGTAGTAGTGATTTGCGAACAAATCCATCGATACCATATAAATTGATTAGGTTATAAA
Source organism: Picea sitchensis (assembly GCA_010110895.2). Lineage (NCBI taxonomy): Eukaryota > Viridiplantae > Streptophyta > Pinopsida > Pinales > Pinaceae > Picea > Picea sitchensis. The sequence goes on from SNQJ01S0044238.1 coordinate 21,874, forward strand.
TATAAGGGAATTAATTTATACCTTTTATTCTTATGTGGCACATTATGGAGATCAAAGGAGTGCTCCATCACAGAAGTATCCATGTGATTGGGTCCTTGTGCATCAAACTTCCTCATATCAATATTGAACGTTTTTGGTCTTCAAACCAAAGATGGAGTTTCTCATTCTTGATTCACCTTTCCTTGTGTCTTCATCATGAATTTCATGGGATGGATTTTCACTTCAGGTGTCTTCTCTATTACAAAAAATTTTCAATCCTTCCATGATCCTCCTTTTTAAACCATCCATCTTAGTATCCAACTTAGCTTCCATTGAATCAAAATTATTTTGTGGTCATTTCCCTCCTCATTTCTTCACCTTCATAAAAGAGCAATTAGGATTTTTGAGTCTTATTTGAATTAATAGAAGTTCCCTTTGTGTCCATGTTGGCCAAGTATCACTTTTGAACCTTGATTTTTTGAGGTGGTTCTACTGAACAATACAACTCTATTATTGTATACCTTTTGTGTATGTGGCACATTATGGAGATCAAAGAATTGCTCCATCTGAAGTATCCATGTGATTGGGTCCTTGCCATCAAACTTCCTCATATCAATATTAGGAACGTTTTTGGTCTTCAAACCAAAGATGGAGTTTCTCCATTCTTGATTCACCTTCCTTGTGTCTTCATCATGAATTTCATGGGATGGATTTTCACTTTCAGGTGTCTTCTCTGTTATGAAAATTTTCAATACTTCTATGATCTCCCCTTTTAAACCATCCATCTTAGTATCCAACTTAGCTTCCATTGAATCCATCTTATTTTGTAGTTCATTTACGTCCCTACGCATTTCTTCACCTTCATAAAGAGTCCAATTAGGATTTTTTGGAGTCTTATTTGGTGTAGAAGTTCCCTTTTTTGGTGTCATGTTGGCCAAGTATCACTTTTGAACCTTGATTTTGAGGTGGTTCTACTAGACAATATTTCTTCTATTGTATCTCCCAAGTTTCGGCCCTTATGGGTATGAAAATTTCTTTTATGTGTTTCTCTGATATTGCTTCTCTGTAATGCCAGAGGTCTGATCAAAATTGGATGTGCCAAGTGTAATTTATGGTAACTTCCCCACAACTTGCCTATTTTTGGCCTTTCCAGGAGATCTCACTTGTATAGCATGCCCCGCACAAAATTATTGATATACAATTCTACGGACTGTCCACGATCCAATACTAGAAATACTACGGACTGTCCACGATCCAATGAAACTAGTCCCATGCAATTTGGATACTCTAAGAAGAAGTTATGATTGTTTTACCTGGAACACCTTCTTGAGACTAGTCAATAGGACTAGTCAGATACCCTATCTTACACAGGGTGTATCTACAAATTTACAATGACCCAGAAGCTGAAATTTTTACCACAGATAACTTACTAATTTATGTAAATAGCCTCCATAGTTCAGGGTCTGAACCATTACATAAAAAAATTTATAGTGAAAATGCCGCAATGACTCAATTCGGGATGATTCCAGAACCCTATCTTGTACAGGCTGTATCTACGAAATTATAAGGCCTCATGAGCTAAATTTTGAACCCAATGTACCTTGATCCGTCTACTAAATATCCTCCAAGCCGTTCCCTCATAAACGTTGTAGAAAAAAAGTTATAGCGAAAATTCCAAGGTGTCTCAGATGTAGCAGCGAAACCCCAAGACCTTGAGCTCTAATACCATATGTTAAGAACCAAATATCAATATAGCATAGAAAATGCCCAGAAAAAGTACTCAACGCCTTGAAAAAGAGATAATTTCAGATAATATGCCTCTTCGAGGGGGAAACCTCCTTTTACCCCACTTAAATGTTCAAGTACAAGATGATTCAAAATGAAAATGTCTTCTTGGTATATATAGGAGACTAGGAGGTATAATTACAACTAATGGCCTAAAGTCGACATAAATAAAATAAAATTACTAATATAATATGCCCCAATTAAGGGGTAATGAGCCAATATTAGGGCTTAACAAAGTCACTGTGTGGAGTGAAGAAGTTCAGATAGGTTCTCTTTACTGAGTGAGTGCAAGGTGTGCATAGTGTTTGGAAGGAGTGTGCGACCGAGTCTGTTTCGACTCGAAGGCTCAGAAGAGACAGCGAGAACTTGTATGTATGCAAGGAGTGAATAAAATTCTGCAAGGAGTGCACTACAAGTTTTCAGACTCGAAATCTTAGGAGGAGTAGCATGATCTCAATCATGCGAGATAGAAGTAGTTGGAGAATAGTTGCAAGGAGTGCAAATTCATTCACAGAGTAGTCAACTGTGGAAGAAGATCTATTGCAAGGAATGCACAGATCGAGATTTAGACTAAGTGTCGAAGAAAGTGTCGAGAAGAAGTCAAGTAAGTTAAGCTCATGAGGAATAGCAGCAGAAATCTCAAAAGAGAGAGATCCCTGAAATCTTCACTAAATTTAGTGAAAGAGATTCGTTCTAGAGGGAGATGAATGGTTCCAGACCATCAGATCTGGGAGAACTATGAGGAGGATAATCACAAAGTGTAATGGTACTTCAGGATTCGACAAATTTGGAGACTTGACGAAATAAAAGTTGTGAAATCTGAAGTTGCAATTCGATCTCAGTCGTTGGTCACGAGAGAGACACGTGGTGACAGGTTAAAGAGTTTGGGAATCAGAAGTTTGGAGGTTCGTGGGTAGAAGGCCTAGAGTTTCATAAGGTTGTGAAAACCGAACTATAGTGGGGTCGGCGGAATTAAGAAGATGCTTGGAGAAGTTTGAAACCTCGATGAAGAGCACTTCTGGAAAAAATGAAAGAAGAGTTCGAGACATCCTCAAAGCTCGAATTGTGAAGGAATAGGTCCATGGTCATAGTCATGGTCACTTGTTGAAGAAACCTATGCATGTGGGTAGAGTTTTTTTGGGTGCTCGTAGGGACCCGAGGAGTTTCTCCGACTCAGTGTTGTGAATAATCTAAGACCGTGAGTTCAAGAATCCCTTTGGGGGGAAGGGGGTTTGCACCATAACTAAGTAATGAAATTTGTAAAAATTACTTCTCCCTCCAAATTAGGATTAGGTGTTATGAACCAATACCAATCTCCTGCTTGGCCATGAAGAGTAAGAGGAAAATATCAAAATAAGTGTAATCATCTTGGACCCCAACTGATTTAAAAAACTGGATAAACATGTTGACATGATCGAGAGAAGATTCCCATGGGTAACCTTCAAAAAGAGGGCAACCAACCATGGATAGATTGGTAATCAAATATAAATTTGGTTGGTGCATGATGCACTATTGGTTGAAAGAGAGATAAACATTAAATAAAAAATGGAGAAAAAACATTGAACGGTCTTCCCCAGTATGGTCACCAAATAAATGTTGAGGAAAAGGTATGAAGTACCTTACTAAATCATTTTCAAATATTACTTGGCTAGATTAAGATAGTTGGGAATGTCACCCAAGGTTTATAGCCTTAAACAAAAAATCATTTGATTCACGAGTAATAAATACTAGGAACCAATGTTGGTCTTTTTGTTATTATTTAACTGTGAAAAAGAAGAAAGTAAAAAAAAAAGTATATGTACTGTGTACAAGACAAAGTAATAAATGAGATAACAATCTAAAAAAGGAATAGCATAATACACTAGTGAGACAAAATCAACAATCTAATTTCTTTATTGATTATATTTTGAATTACAAAAAATAATACTATTTTCAAACCCCTGTGAGGATATGGACCAATATCAGATTTAGAAGCCTTTGATGGAAACCATAGAAAAATATTATGACAACAAGAAACGATTGAGACTAAAAATTTGGATCAGATTTGCCACAAATGCATAATTTACTGACTCTGCAAAATATTCTCTATTAGTCATGAAACTTAATCCACAAAAAAATCAGAATACACATACTTCCTAAGATAAATGATCCCCCTGTATATAACAATTTGTTGAAGTATATGACTCAATCTTTGAATCATGATACCTTCAATAAAACCTTGTTGTCAACAAGAGGGTTAAGATTTCTAGAAAACTCAAAATGAATGAAAATGATAATCTCACAAGTATAAGAGCATACCTTATATCATAAAATTATTTTCTTCCTCTCTCCTCTTTGTCTCCTTCCTTTGTATGAGATTTTATCTCTTCCAAAAGAGGTTGTGGTAGTTCCAAATACCGTTTTAGTTAAGTGTTAATTAATTTAACACAACTTTGAGACAAGTGATAATAAATAATAATAAATAATAAGGGTATATTAAATAGTAACTAATAGGTGGGACCCCTTAATTATTCTCTTAAGAAAAAATCATTTTAATTATGATTCCCTTCTTGTTACTCCGTCATTTAATTTAAATATGCCATCAATCAAAATACACGCAATATGCATTTAAAATTTCCCTTATATATATATATATATATATTCAAAAAGTTTCGTCATCCATAAAACATGCTGGCTGTCCAAAAATATATATGTATCCATGTTGCCCAAAATAAAATACAATATCCATGCATAAAACATAATAAAAATTGTCCAAACAATTTCCATAGCAATTAAAATCCATATTTACTATGAGAGGCAATTTGCCTCTTCTCACCACTTATTGTTTTCTCTGATTTATCTGTTGACTGAACTTTTGCAACAGGGGGTTGATTTGAACCTTGTGGATGAATTTTACTAAGGACATGGGACTATGCATCATTATGATGGGCATGAGAAGTGTCCGACTTTGAAGACTCCTTACATGGCTTAGAGGGAGAAGCCATTTTCTTGCCTTTATCCATCAGAAGCTCAAGATGGTAGTCTTCAATTTCTTGCTGGCATGAGAAGATTGGAAAAGGGAGATGACATGGTGGAGGTAATGATAATGATATAGTGGGCCAACCATGGTGGTGAATTATAGGTTGTTGGATAATTACTTGCCACCCATCATTGATGGGTACTTCAGGTTGAAGAGAGACATGGGCAGGGACATGGAAATTTGAAAAACTTCAGCAAGGTTGAAAAGGAGGTCTCTCAGGCCTAGGGTGAGGTTGTAAGAATCCTTGGCCAACCAAGTTAAAAAATCCAACTTGAAATAATTGATTTAGCTCTCGAGGGTCAACATCAAAGTGAATCGAAAATCATGGCCTTCTATGACCTTTTTGCTAGAAATTGTTTCTTCCCCTGTTTCCTCCTTTTCCATGACTACCCATACTGAAAAATATCATATCTAAAAGAAATTTTTAATAAGAGTATGAATTAAAATGACTAATATATCATAAAACACTCTACATAAAAAGAACTCAAATACTGACTCTTTTCATTCACACACAGGAGCACATGCAATCCATTCATAATTTTGCACAAAATAACCATAAACACTTACCCACTTGATCCATAATGCATTAGAAAAGGGAATTACAATGATATTGGGAATATGGGCAGAATTGTAATGAATGTAAAGTGATTTCATGATGGGAGAATAAATATGAATACTGTTCTATACAAAAATGAATATTTAATCCCACTACATCCTTTACACTCAAAACATCCATTTTATCATCTGCAAATAACAACCAATTTGCGTTTAGTCTTCATCCAAAATTTTCCTCTTTTAAATCCCTTGACCCATTCAATATTTATATTAACATAACATGGGGATAAATGAAATGTTTTGGGATTGATGAGAGGCTTGTATTTTGTGTAAAGTGAAAATAATGAAAGGGAAAATGAAATGACCAATGTTGTTTAATCATTCATCCATCATAATCAACCTATGATCAAAACCTTTTCTCATAATTTCTGCACATCAATCAATCAATACAAACTCCAAAAATCTTCACATTATAGTGTAAATGTTTTTCAATCAAATATTAGTCCATCAAACTCATCATAAGAAACAAAGTGCATTTGATTTCCACCAACAAGTCATATTACTATGATGTATTAATTTGCAGGAAGTCAAACTTAGGTATTATATAAACTATGTCAGTCAAACAATTCCATTTGTCATTGGAATTTATGTAGAGATTAATAATAACAATAGGGAATCCATAACAACCATGACAAAAGGAGCTCATATGTGTTTTGTAACAACAACAATACTATTTCCATCAACACCAAAAGAAATGCAGACACAAAAAATTCCCTTTGAAATTTTTCCCTATAGAATTCATCATCCAATTTCAAACAATAAAGTGCATTGGATTCTGCCCATACCAATCAAATAACTCATTATCATGCTTCTATATAATAAATGGAATAGGTAAATATAAATAGCAAGTTGTGGCATAAAAAATCTATAAACAAAAATCACTTTCCTTTGTAAATAGCATCCAAGCCCTTCTGATCATCCTCAATCACTGTTAGTTATATTAATCAAACAACTCCCACAATCCACCGTTGAGACATCATGAATGGATTTTGACAATCATTGGTGATATAGTAGCTAAGTAAAAATAACTGTCAAGGATTTCACAATAATATCCACATCAACAACAAGTCGAAACAAGGAGGGGGCAGAACGCATGTTCAAAATCTATCCAATATTTGAATTCATGCATAATTGGGAGTCAAGTTACAACGAGGGTAATGTAATCAACTAAGGGTTTACAAAATAATGTCAAGTCAAAACAAGATTTGTGAAAACAATTTCAATAGAGGGAAAAATGCAAGATGTAGCCATCACAAATAACTCCCAAACACATCTACAATCATTTGTTACTGCTAGGTTGAAATTCCCACAATTTTTATGTAAAATCCAAGATTCTAGACATAGCCACAAAAGAGGAAACATGAGTATACCATAAACATTCAAATCCTAGCATTTTTATTCTATACTCATTCCAAAACCGTGAAGAGATTGAAATCAAATTTACATTTGTTAACATTACGACCCATTATCAACAAAATGATACAATAGCAACAACATGCCTATCATATCCATATCTAACAACCCATATTTTGTTGCCAAGATCACACAAAATGCGATATAAAAACTCACAAGGTTTCATCACAACCAGAACCACAACGACCCCAATGGAGAATTACAAAGTCAACATAAAATCTCATTTGAAACACATTATTTCCACCAAATGAGATGTACAAAAAACCAGGTTGCAATTTCTCGAGAAATTAGAAACCATTTTCATTTCAAGCCTTAACAAGCCCTAAAATATTATGACAGACACCAATATGAACATAGAAGAAAAATACACATAACATACAAAATTCAAGAGCCAATATACCAATTTTAATTAGAGCAGAGCTAAAACATTTGATGTATGGAAGAGCCAAAAGAACCATACCTGAGAAAAAAATCTTAAGAACCTAAAGGAGTACGCCAAATCCTTGATAACGACCAATAAATACAAAACAAACAGTTAACAACAACATCAAAACTCCAAATGAATGATATAACAAAATGTGGTATATTTTGAAAAGGAGGAAGAACAATGTACATTTACTGCACATCGTTTCTTCCATCCACCAACCTCAAGAATTCAATGCTTCCAACTAAACCTTCCATGGTGGAGCGCGCTCAACACATACCAAAAATCAAACCTAAGTTGTATACCATCCAACACATATAATCCATTGCTTCCAATATATCAAATACAAAGTTAAGAATAAAACTTCACGCCATATACAATATAGCATTCCAATGCTCACCACCTCGTTCGTTCAAACCTTAACTCCAACACTTAACATATATCCCACATTTATACTCCATGAGAAGTAGTAACACCTTTTAACCAAAAAAATGAACCATGCAAACCTAGTAACATATAATAAGACTTATGTTGTTTGCATCAAAGTTAAGTGTGTTGAATTTGTATTTGATGATATTGGTAAAGTTTTGATATCTTCATATGGTAGCTCAATGTCAAATGTAGAATAAAACTTGATAAAAAAATCCCCCTTTTAGCACATGTTGCAGCATAAAATAACACATTGAATCGGTAAGCAATAAGATCGTTTGAAGACCTTTTCTTTCTTTTTTCAAATATCATTGATTCTTTCACTAGTCATTTATGCATATATCCAAAGCATGCATGTAACACACCCAACCCATTAAGTACCTTTTTAAGGGACGGGGCATCATAATTTCTCTTTCCTCCATCATCTTGAATCCTCTTCTTGAGGTCTCCATCATCTTCTTCTCATAAAGATCTCTCCAACGACTATTACCATGTTCAAATCTGATCTTTGGATTGGAACTTATTCTCTTATGAAGCTATTCAATCATCATTGGTCAAAGGCCATGTGGAACCCACGTGGTTTCACCTACATTCATACCATTCCACCTGACATGGACTTCAATATGGTTTTCCTTCCTTAGCGATGGCATGGTCGTTGTACAGGTGGTTACAGGGGATGTTCCCTGCACCTTCATGATCACCAGGCCTTTGGCCCTTCTCCCTTCCTATCCATGTGTAAAACATTCCCGTAGTTTCAAATTCCTGGAGTCCTTCCATTGGGATCTTCCCTTCGGCCCCTTTGGAGCATACATTCTAACATCCTAAACCTCCCGAAGTTCCAAACTCCTGAACTCCTGAGGTCCTTCCACGTAGCTCCGGCCATTGGCCCTTTTGGAGCATACATTCTAACACCCTAAGTCTCCCGGATATCTAAACTCCTGAACTCCTGGTATCCTGCCACGTAGCTCTGACCTTCTTCCCTTTTGGAGCATACGTTCTAACACCCTTAGTCTCCAGGAGTTCCAAAATCCCATGCTCTCATTGTCCTGCCACATAGCTCCAGCCTTTGGCCCTTTTGGAGGATACGTTATAACACCCTAAGTCTCCTAGAATTCTGAACTCCCAAAATCCTAGGGTCCCATTAGACATTAGGTCAAATGACTGCGCACCAAGGGGTGGCATGTGGCATAAGACGGGGATGACATGTGGCCCTTTTAATGGCATACACGTGTCATGTTCAAATTGGTATATGGGGTCTATAAAAATCACGAATCAAGGTGACACATGGCATGTCGAACATGAGTCCACGTCACCCTAGGTGACGTTAGTGCACCATGTCACTCTAGACGGAAAACCTCTGAAATCCTCTAACCTATCCTACCTGTGAAATTGCTCAGAGCTCCGAAGTCTAAACTCCTTCGAGAAACCTCCCAGTAAATTTTATCCCACGATCAAGACAGGTCTTCATAGATTCCCGAATTTACGCCCTATGTTGCTTCACGACTTCAAATTTCATGGGTTTGGCTATGTAATTTCCTTTTTTTTCCCAGAGTGGTCAATATCGGGTTGACCATGGTCTAGATCCAATGGTCAAGAGGAATCCTGAGGCATCCTTGGATCAACGATCCTCTTCGCTTCGGGACTTCAGAATTTAGGGGTTTCGTCCCTTTAATGCTCCCTTTCTTCCAGAGTAGAAATTTACCGAAGTGCTATATGTTAATCCTTCCACTAGTTGATCAGACAGTTGGGAGAGGTTCTCAATGGACTATCTAGATCAATGACTCACAACTCAAGCTCAAAGGTCCCTAGGTTTCATTGTTCAACCACTCCTAGAGGAACACCTGTCAACCTGAAATATGCTGGCAAGATGCATGACACCTACCACAGGTTATCAAAACTTGTTTACTATGTCCCAAGGCCACCACACATGGAACCACCGTTTCTCAACACATCAACCCCCACGTTCTCTCGACATGATACAGACGTCCCCAGGATCAAATGTCCAAGAGGGGTCACTAATGATCCTTAGATCGACGAACCACATTACTTCACAACTCCAAAATTCAAGGGTTTTGGTGTTATAACACTTTTTTTCTCCCGAAGTAGTCAACGTCGGACTAACCAAGATGTATATCCAATGGCCAGGGGAGATCCCAAATACCCTCAGATCTACGGCTCGCGTTACTTCATGTCCGAGGAGTGGATCAAGGTTTATCAAGGGATGAATGCTACGATGACGAGCGACTGACCGCCAGCTTCCACTCATCCATCAAGTTACCATTTTGATAGGTCACCTTCGATGCAATATTGATGTTATGAGGATTACAACATCCTGAAGCTTCGAAACTCCTAAGCCCCAAATATCGGAAGAATTAGCTCCCGTCAGGCATAGCGTTGAGTTCCATGGTTCTGGTCATATGAGGATATTGATAAGTTTTGAGGGATACACCCTTAGCTCTCAGCTGAAATTATATTAAGATTGTGGGAAAGAGCTCATGATTACTTGGACGATTGGTTTGAAGGAAGCGCCTTCCATTACCAAAATTCAAGTTCTAAAACAGGGAAAGGTAAATCAAGGGATCGACTAGACCCAAACGGTCTTGTGGAGTCTATCCCATCTCTTTACTTTTGGAATTAATACCTGAGTAATCCACTTGAGTAATATTCTAACTAGTATAGAGGCCATCGCCTTATTTCCCAAATTAATTTAGAACCCCATTACTAATAGTTTTCCCTTTCTAGATAGAAGTAAGTAGAAAACCATTGACATGGGATAATGTTCAAACTCTACCTCAAAATATTCAATCGGCTAGACCGCTAGAGTCACAATTATCTAGCATCCAAACAAGATACAATGATATTCCATCATCCCTATATATCAAGGATGTATCTATATAGAGAAAAAACAAGCATTAAATCAGACATTTAAATTCAATTTTACTGAGTCTATGGAATACTTATCTATTAAAGTTGATAGCTAACCAATTGACTATGGGTGTTAACCTCTCCACCCAACCGTAGGCTTAGAGGCATTCATTCTTAGCGCTTTGGACACTCCCATCCCAATCCATGATATAACTAGGGAACTTTTGGAGTTTCTCAGAGATGCTTTCTCTATCACAGCCTCTACAAGGTTTATCAAATGTTCCCTCAACATCAAGCTCATGACCTTATGCTCAGGTCAGGGTTTCTCAGTTCTCTCCAATAACAAGAGCCACTTGTTCTTTTCCTTTCTTCCTCTTAGCATATCTAAATTGCACACCCCTGTGGGCATGGTCTCCTTCTTGTCTACTAGAGAGCCTCACGTGCTCTCCCTTTTTTCCCGAATGGTCCCTTTCTCTTGCACACCCTCTCCTTTTTCCCTTAGGGAGGTTTTAGAACTGTCACACTCCTTCTATTAGATGGAATTCAGGTCACTCTGGGCCTGTAGGAAAACTGGACTCTGTGATACTTCGGGCTGACATTTTTTTGTCTCCTCAGCCAAACTCTCCATGATTCCATTCATGGGGTTAGTTGATTGTTCAACCACCAGTCCTTCTTTCATTAACTGATTTTTTCCTTGGGATCAGGATGAGGCTTATTATTTCAACAAAGAGAATTTGGGTCATTTTGGAATAATTAACCCTCTCTACAATTTCCTCACTCTTTCCTCTAGTCATATCATGGAAAGTACTTCAAGGATTCACCCCCATAGTCAGTTGTTGGAAATCTAGACAATAATACATTTACATTTTTCACATGTCATAGCATGGTAATCATAATTAATGATTAATTACAAGTTGTGGGAAACAGGGGTGTTACAATGCCTGTTGGAATAGCGATTTGAGGTTTTCTTGATCTGTTGCATTCAACTAGAGATCTAATAAAACAATTGTATCTCCTAAACTGCAATGTGGGTATTGGATATTTTTTGCGAGCTTGATCATCCCTGTGTAGGGCGTCTTTATTAAAAAAATAAGATATTCCCAGCTCGTGTATTCAAACATCACTTCTAGATCCATGGAAGTTATAGATTTGATAAAACAATTGTATCTCATAACATACGATGTGGGTATTGGATAGTTTTGGTGAGCGTGAGCATCCCTATGCAATGCGCCTCTATACAAAATATAAGATTTACCCAGATCATGGATTATAATATATGGCTAATGGATCTGTGGCACACTAATCTTAAATCTAGGATCTGCAATATAATGAAGTTTCCAAGAGAAATTCACACAATCAAGAGCGAGTAAGAAACAAAATCTAGCTAGAGAATCTTACAAAATGTGTGGCATAAGAAGTTTTGAAGGCAACAATTCTATTCTCTCTATATGCATATTCCTCCTAAACCTACAAACAAAATGCTTATATGATTTATACTAGAAACAAATCTCTGATACCATGTGAAGTTTCATGGAAACTTGTCACGGAGAATTTAGCTAGTAGACAAATCACATAAAGCTTGTGAGAGAGAAAAGAGAAAGAGAGACAAGCTTGTTGGGTATGTGTTATATTATTTACATGACCAAACCTAGCATCCATTTTTAGCGGTTTTTTGGCACATGGTTTTCCTCGATAATTTTCTAATTCTGGCTAAGGAATTAGGGTTGTTGACTAATTCGAGTAAATGGATTAGGGGTTTTGGATCCGCGAGATCTTATATATATGTATACATATACATATACATATACATATACATATACATATACAATGAAGTTATATAATGAATAGAAGATTAGAGGTGCAGATCTAAATAGGTTGTTGGTTTTCCCAGTTTGGGTTTCGAAGGTAAAACTTTATGTGTAATGTGTGTGTGCCATTGTATCTTTTCTGTTTTTATCAAGAATTTGTTTCTAGTAATTAATTGTACAAGATTAAAATCTACATTTGGTATCAGAGTTTTTATTGTCTTCAGGGGTACTCCTTTGTGGCTAAGGGTTTGGATTGGGTTTGTGTTAAACTTTGTTATAGTGGAAGATCTACACTATCGATTCTTCAAGTGAAAAGAAATGGTAAGCAGTTCAAAAATATAGATCGAGAAATTTAATCGGAAAATTGCTTAGTTGTGGAAGCTCAAGATGGAATATCTGTTGGTGGATAAAGATTAGTGGATTGTTGTGGATCTAGGTACTGCACCTTCGGTAACGTCAGTAGAAGACTCGACAATGTTGGATTGGAAGGAAAAGAGAACAATCCACTTGTGTCTCTCATATTCAGTATTACTGAATGTGTCAAGGGAAGCTACAACCATTGTATTATGGGATAAGTTAGGGGCTTTGTATCAGTCAAAATCCCCAGTAAACAAATTGTTCCTATGGAATAAGTTGTACAACTTGAGGATGAAAGATGGAGAATGGGTGATAGAGCATCTGAAAACCTTCAATACTATGGTGAGTCAACTATTATATGTTGATATTAATATTTCTAATGAAGATAACTGTATCGTTGTATTGTGTTGTTTACGAGACTTGGGGGATAGTCTGGTTGTGTCTATAGGTAGTAATAAAACTACTTTAATTTTCGATGATGTGGTCTCATCCTTGTTATCAAAGGAGATGAGGAAAAAGAACATGGAAGGACAAAGCACAAATTCCTTACAATAGGATTCTCCCATGAAAGAAATAGATCTAAGTCGTCAAGTGGGAGATCTAAATCTAAGGGAAGATCTAAATCTCCCAGAAAATTTGTAAAGGTATGCTGAATATGTGCAAAAGAAGGGCACTACAAGAAGTAATGTAGATCCAAAAGTGTTGAGAGAGGGAATGGATTTGATGCTGCTTCTTATACATAAGAAAAAACCTTTGCAGATGAAGGAGGGGATGTGTAATTGGATTCTTTAAGCACACGTGCAGATCACGAGGCATGTTTTCTCGACTCAGGTGTGTCATTTCACATGGCTCCTCACACAGAGTGCTTTTGTGAATATGAAAATTATGATGGAGGTGATGTTTTCCTAGGTGATGACTCGATAGCAAAAATCATAGAACGAGGAAAATTCAATTTGAAGCTCATGGGTGGAAGGATTATAACACTCCTTGGGGTTATGCACATCCCAGAATTGGCCATAAATTTGATGTTTGTAAGAAAAATGGATGATGCAGGGGTAAAAGCAGTGTTTGGGAAAGAAACTTCCAGGATGGTTTGAAGAGAAATGGTGTTGTTGAAGGGATTTCGGATTGGAACTCTGTATAAGATGCAGGTAAGAACTATTAGTGATGGGATAAATAGTTCCATTGTTATTGATATTGGAGATGAAGAAGAAATAACTCCTACAGTCTCTGGAGAAAAGACTATGTTGTGGCATCAAATATTGAGGAATATTGGAGAGAAGGAACTTCAAGTACTACACAGTAAGGGTATGGTTGAAGGTATGGAAAATTTCTCTCGGGATTTTTATTTATGTGAAAAATGCGTATATGGGAAGCAAAATTGGGAAATATTTCCCTTTGTTGCAACGAGGGTAGAGAAAATTTTACAGTTTGTGCACAGTCATGTGTTTGGACCTATGTTGGTTTCATCACTGGGAAAATACATGTACTATGTCTCATTTATATATGACTTCTCATAGAATACATGGATTTATTTCCTCGAGAAGAAATCTAAATTCTTTGAAAAATTCAAAGAGTTTAAGGCTCTTCTGGAGATTAATACAGAGAAGAGAATTAAGGTGTTGAAGACGGATAATGGTGGAGAATTATGTAGAAATGAATTCAAATAATTCTGTAAGAAATGTGGTATATAAAGGAATAATATTGCTCCATGTATTCCTTAGCATAATGGAGCTGCAGAAAGGATGAACAAGACACTGATGGAGAAAACAACGTGCATGCTTAGTGGTGTCATGCTAGGACAAGAATTATGGGCAAAGGCAACGATTACTGCATGTTACCTGGTAAATCAATGACCCTCATCAACATTGAATGACAAGAATCCACATGAGGTATGGACTGGTAAGAAACCCTCTCACACATCTTAGGGTATTTGGTTATGATTCCTATGTTTACATTCCGAAGGAAAATAGGAGTAAGCTAGATAAAAAGGATGAAAAGTGTATCTTTATTAAGTATAAATATGGTGTAAAAGGTTATAATATTTGGAACCCAGAAAATAAGAAGGTAGTGTATAGATAAGATGTGGTATTTAGAGAAATCAAAGATGTTGTCAAACATGAAGTCCTACCAAGGAAGGAAGAACTAGAGAAAATAGAGTTTGAGTTGAAGGATAATGAATCAGATTCTATAGAAGAACAAGAATCAAAAGAAGAATATCCTCATACTCCAGTATTAAGGAGATAGATTTGGGAAAGAAGGAAACCAGAAAGGTAAACTGCACCTGATTTCCATTCAATTTTTTATGTGTTTATTACCGAATATGATCCTATAATTTTATGGAGGTAGTGGATTCCAAGGATGTAAAACTATGGAAAAAGGCCATGGTTGAAGAAATGGAAGCCTTAGACAAGAATGAGGCTTAGGATTTAATGGAGTTGAAACTTGGAATAAATCCCATTGGAAACAAATGGTTGTTTAAGAAGAAGCTAAATGTAGAAGGAAAAGAAGATAAATACAAGCTCAGTCAATAGCAAAAGGTTATTCCTGGATAGAGGGAATTGACTTTGGTGAATTTTTTTCTCCTATTTCCAAGTTGACTTCTATTAGATTTATTTTATTTATTGTTGTTGAATTGGATTTTGAAGTAGAACAAATGGATGTGAATATAACACTCCTACATGGGCATCTGGAAGAAGAAATCTACATGAAGAAACAAGATGGATTTTCCTTGAAGGTAAATAAAATGCTAGTATGCAAGTGGAAAAATTCCATGTATGGGTTAAAGAAATCATGAAGGATGTGGTATCAAAAATTTCATACTTATATGTTTGGATTTGACTTCACAAGGAGAAAATAGGATCAATGTGTGTATTTCAAATTAATTGGTGATCGTCTTATTTATTTGGTCTTGCATGTGGATAATATGTTGTTGATAGGAAATAGTAAGGTGATTATACAAGATGTGAAAACTCATTTTTCCTCTAAATTTGACAAGAAGGATATTGGTGATGCAAAGTTTGTTTTGGGCATGGATATTAAAAGAGATAAGGAAAACAAAAAATTATGGTTAAATGAAAGGAAATATGTTGAGACAATATTGCAGAGCTTTAATATGCATGAATGTAAACCAATTAGGATTCCTATTCCTATAGTGTAAATTTATTTGTGGATCAGTGTCTGAAGAAACAAGAAGAGGAAGAAGAAATGTCTTATGTTCCATATCGTAGTGTGTTTGGAATTTTTATGTATGTAATGTTATGTACTATATTGGACATTGCATATGCAGTGGGATTTTTGAGCAGGTATATGTTAAAACCATGGAGGGAGCATTGGACATTAGTAAAGAGGGTTTTTAGGTATTTGTGTGGCACTAATAGTTATGGATTGTGCTACCAAGGAAGACCAAAATTGGACAGAGTGTTGGACATACATGGATTTGTTGATGCAAACTAGGTTGGAGATCTAGATCGTAGAAGATATACAAGTGGGTATGTTTTTAAATTGTTTGGAGGAGAAATTAGTTGGATAAGCAAAATAAAGTCTATAGTGTCACTCTCAACTAAAAAAGTTGAATACAAGGAAACTACTCATGCAATCAAGGAAGTAATATGGCTATAGTGCTTGTATTTAGGTATTGGGACAACAATCTCTAAGGATAGATTGTGATAGTCAAAGTGCAATCTTCCTGGCAAAGAACCAGACTTATCATTTAAACACAAAGAATATTAATGTTTAGTATCATTTTGTGAGAGACATGGTTGAAGAAAAGAAGGTGTTTCTAATGAAAGTGGACACTTTGAAGAATGTTGTAGATTCATTAAAAAAAAATGTGATCACTAAGAAGTTCTCTTCATGTAGAGGATCTATGGGAATTTCTTCCCTAGATTGTTGACTATGTAACATTGTAACCCTCTATATGAAAAAAAACAAGTGGGAGAATGTTGGGTATGTTTTATATTATTTGCATGGAAAAACTCAGTGTTTGTGTTGCATCATGCATGCAGGGGGGTCACAGGGGGCAAAGCCCCCAAAAATATTTTTTTGCAGTTTTTGTGTTTGTTCTTAGCAGTTTTTTGACACATGGTTTTCTCCGATGGTTTTCTAATTTGGGTTAAGAAATTAGGGTTGTTGACTAATCCAGGTAAATAGATTAGGGGTTTTGGATGTTCTGTGATCTGTTGGTTCTAGAGCTTGACTGCCTTTCTAATTCAGAGGTCTTTTGTTTTTAGCCGTGTTTATACCCCAGAGGTATGTACATTCTTCCATGCGAGGGAGTGCAGAGGAGGGTTACCCCCTCTGCGGGGTTTGGGGGGGATATCCCCCCAGCTAGGGGGTTCGAGGGCGAAGACCCCGAAGGAAAAATTGCCTTGTAAAAGTATATTGTAATTTCATTGTAAATCTGGACCATTCATTATAAGGTCGCAGATCTAACGATAGAAGTTATGATAGGGTTTTTTTACCTAGAAGGAAACCATCTCTTATGAGGGAAATGTATTGCAGGAAATGTATTCTGAGATGAGAGACGGTGAGAGAAAGAAGAGGAAGTTACAACTGGTTTGTTGTAGGTTGTATCCCTTCATTTGCTGGATAATAATAAAGGAAGGACCTGGCAATTTCTCTGGTGGACGTAGCCCACACTGGGTGAACCATGTAAATATGTGTCTCTATTGTATTGTGTATCTTATGTGTTTTCTTTTCGCATTTGTTTTATTTTATTGCTCCAAGGTCCTATTTTTCTAACAATTGGTATTAGAGCGAAAGGTAACTTGCAGGAAAAGAGGATTCTTGGTTCGAGTGGGAGCAATGTCAGAAGATGAAAAGTTTAGGGTCAAAAAATTTAACGGCCAAAACTACCATTTATGGAAGATGTAGATGGAAGATTATTTATATCAGAAGGATCTTTTCCTACCATTGGTCGGAATAGGAAAGAGGCTGACAACTATGAAGGACGAAGAATGGGAGATTATTGACAGAAAAGATCTAATAACGATACGATTGAGCCTGGCACCGTCGGTGGCTTTCAATATTTTGAAAGAAAATACAACGAAGGCTTTGATGGACGCATTGTCTAAATTGTATGAAAAACCCTCGACGTCCAATAAGGTATTTATAATGAAGAGATTATTTAATATGAAGATGTCGGAAGGTAGGTCTGTTGCAGATCATTTAAAGGATTTTAATATGGTTACTAATCAACTAAGTTTTGTAAAAGTGGACTTTGATGATGAAGTTAGGGCTCTTCTAATCTTGTGCTCATTTCCAAAAAGTTGGAACGGCATGGCCATGGTTGTAAGTAACTCTGTCTCTAGTTCAAATACTTTAAAATTTGATGATGTTGTTGGTGTTATCCTTAGTGAGGAAATGCGACGGAAAAGCACAGGTGAGACATTAGGTAATGCATTGAACATGGAGAACAGGGGAAGACAAACGGATAG